>NDGN011382564.1:0-16895 GCA_002564285.1 Tympanoctomys barrerae | reverse complement strand
CCTTTTTTTGTTTAGTTTTGTTAGAGATGGGTATTCCATTGCCATTTAAATATTGTAGGTGCACTAACTTTTGTACATGGTTCATTTCATTCTTTACTAGTTAAGCTTGGTATTAAGTATGATTACTGATTTGTGAAAACATGTTTGATATTTAGATCATTTGTGAAATCACATGCAAAGTACTTTCTGATCCCTTATTTCTAAACAAAATTGGCCGACATATTTTATTCTCAAGCCATACAAAACAACAACCTGGAGTTACACTGCCTCATCAGTACATACCTCTACTTGACTATATTCTTGTTGTGGCACTGGCCTGAAATTTCTCTCTTGTCCGCTAACTGATACCATAAGATCTAGATAAGTATAACGGCCTTGAGAAGTTTCCCAAGGAAAACATTACTTCTCCTGTGTATTCCCCTGGACGCCAAATCTTGACTGACTTCCTTTACATGCTCTCTGTAGTTTGGTTGTTCTTGTTGTTGTTTGTTTGTTTTAGAATATGGCTTTATATTTATGGTAAATATACAAAGCTGTCAAATATGTGTATCTCAGGACCTCTTTCCTCACCAAATTCTATTCTAGTCCAAAGCCCAATTTCTAACTCTTTGATTTCATCATTACTTGTAATTTGTTAGATTTTTATGTCCCATTGGAATGGTATGTTCTGTGAGCCCTCCCATTGGATGGGTAACTATCTCTCACTTTTGTCTCCCCAGTGTTCAGCACTCAGAAAGCAACTGTCCAAGGGAGGAGTAGGGTAAAAAGGAAGGCTTCTCTCTTGAACTTGGTGGGATGATTGTGCAGCTATAAGGCTGTTGGCAAGGAGGGTGATGTTTCTCAGTTAAAAGCCAGCTCTATAGATATACAGAACTGAATAGTCAAATAAACACATCCTCTCAGAAAATTCAGCCATAATTATAGGACATTACAGTCCAATGTCATGCCTGCTGTGTGAAGGCCACAAATGATTTCTTGTGGAGACAACAGTATTGTGCAATGTTAAACTGAAGTGTAACTTATGAAATGCAACCTTAGTTCTACACAGTCTCTTGGAGAAAATAAGCATTTCTGAACACATTCTCTTTCTGACTTAAAAAGAAGTCAGTTTTGGGGAACCAATTTTCAGGATGCAGGATGAAAGAAAATGTGGTAAGATACATTACGTGCAAGATTCCAGATCACATTGGAAATGCAAATCAACAAGAAGGAAAATCCAGCCCCAGACTTTTGATGCATCATTGATAGTGTTCTGTTAGCAACTGCACTGCTCCCAAGAGACCTGTTTATAAAGTTTGACTGGCTTTGAAAGTCCTGCTCTGGAGAGGTGATTCAGTAATTTTGGCCAACAAGAATATTGGGGAACTCCCAAGGTGAGCGCTATTATCACTAGACTGTAGGGCCCACATTGGCAAAGACTGTGTTCCCCATCCTATTCCCTGCAGCTACACACAGTACTTGACACATTAAGCGCTCAGCATAGTTTTACTGTAATAAACTGTAGATAAATAATCAGGTATAGATAAAATTATGAAATTAATTTCCCTAGGGACTTGGGTTTGCAGAAAACTCATGCTGAATGAAGAGATATAAAACAAATACCTAAAAGATAGAGAAATTTGGCAATGTTTTGCAAATGTGTAGCCTTTAATTGGTGACTGGTAGAGAAATGATTAACCTACAGTGGCAAGAGTAAGTGAAAGAGGCTACTAGAACTTGAAAGGAAGGAACCTCAGCCTAGAGAAATGTAAACACACCGTTATCATCTGGTAATATAATTAATAAGCTCCAAAAAGAAACACAAAGGATATTTTTCAATGTAATTTGGAGATTAGCCAAATTTCATCTTTAGCTTTATGTATAAGCAGACATTTTTCTCACACCTAACAGACACTATCAAATATGGATGGACATTCATCCATCACAGCACCCTTTTCTTCTAAACTGTGAGGTTTGCAGCAGTAGACTAGACTGCCAAACAGTCATGTCACACCCTTAAAAAAATGTACTAATGTCTTTTCTCATGAGAAAGGCCAGAATACAGCCACGAAGGAGAAATGCGTCTTGTCCTTCAGAGCATTAACTGAGAACAGACACTTAGAGAGGGTATTGTCGTGAATTAATAGATATGTACTCACCTAGCCCCCACTCAGAATTCCAAGCTATTAAAAATACTGGTGTTCATTGGGCTCCTTCCAGTTTTCCACACAATTCTTAAAAGGCTCCTTACAGAGCTCAGAATAAAACAGTGTAAGTTATTTTTTTTTTTTACTTGTTAAACCACACCCTTGTGCTGTTTGAATAATGCTTATGTGGGAGGTTTGCTAACATCAAGTTTGACAGCTGTCTTCCTCCAAGCAGCCCAGCATTAACCAGTAGCTACAACCTAAATGACAAAAATTCATAACAGTTGTCAGCCCACTTTTATCCTATTAATTTCCCACACAGCTTCTTGACAGGAGACCAACTTTCAATCCCACGAATTCTGTGTTAGCCTTCTTCCAGACCTGGGCTGCCAGTCCTATTCTCCACATAATCCTTGTCTGTCTATTATCTCTAAGATTTACTGCAGCCCCTCCACAGCACCTTCCCTATACCCATCTCCTCGCAACTTTGCCCGTAGACAGCATTGGCTCCCAAGCCTCAAGCAGCTGAATCTCCACCTTTGTCTTTGGCACAATTTCTCTTGCTTGTTACTGTTACTTAGGAACACCTGTATTCTGTTTGACTTCTTAATCATCTGAAAGTTATATTTGATTGCAACCCTGCTACCTTCAATGTAAGTAGGAAGATTTTTCTTTTCTTGGTCAATTTTTGTTGCTGTAACAAAATACCTGGATTGGGTAAGTTATAAGAAGAAGTTCATTTAACTTATGGTTCTTCAGGCTCAAAGGCCGATGATTCAGTGGCAGCATCTGAGAAAGGTTTCCCTCTACATCAAAGCATAACAAAGTACTAAAAGGAAAGTCAGACACACAATGAAAGACAAGGCACAAGGAGCACCATACCTTTAACACAACCTATTCTCCCAATAGCTAACCCAGATGCACGAGAATTCTCTGAACAATTAATCTCTATTTGAGATGCAACCTTTAATCACTAACATAATGGCAATCAAATTTGACTATGACAACACCTACCTCAAACAGCATTCAGTGAAATAAAATACTGTGGAAATTCCAGTACATTCATAGCAAAATTGCAATTGAACTGAGATTGCATTAAGGGAAACTTTAAACTCTTGAAATAAATGATACCCCACAGTAATTCTGATCCACTTTTGTACAGAAGAAGTCCAGTTATTTACTACTCTACAACTATTGTTCAGACTAACAAAGCTAACAGCAAATAATGAACGCACAAAATACACAAGACACAACTTATATGACAAAACAAAATAAGAATATGAATGAAGAAAATGATGCTTCATTTCCATAAGTTCATTAACATGGCAATAATGGAGATAATTAACATGATGAGTTTAACATAGCATGAAGTCTGAACACAAGAATCATTTAATACTAATTGTTGTTATAAGTATTATTTTTCATTACTACCACACTATGACAATTGTAAAGTAAGAAAATGTCCATTACAAAGGCTCAAGGCTAGAAAAATAAAAAGAAAGACACATTACAAGTATATTTTCTTCCCTTGAAATGGAAGACATTAAATATTTAAGCATCTTGGGAGAAGGAGTATCGAGCAGGAAAATTTTTGTGCAATGTTAATTGATATAGCCATTCACTTTAGCTGTCGTAAGCATGTACCACAAAATAAAACTGGCTTTAAGTACCAGAAATGTATTGCCTCACACTCCTCAGGGCTGTAAGTCTAAAGCAGTGCATCAGTCAGCTGGTTCATTCTGAAGACCAAGGGAAGATCCTGCCTATGTTTTCTCCTTGCTTCACATCATCTTCTCTCTGTATGTGTCTCTACACTCACACTTTTACTCTGTATAAAAAAGCAGTCCCACTGGATTTGTGTCCCACCCTGCTCTAGTGCTATATCTGCTTCACTTATGCGGTCAGTGACTTTGATTCCCTAGGACCACTTTCTGAGAATTTAGCACTTCACCTGGGAAATTTGAAGGGAGCACCATTCATGCAAAGAAAGTGAAGATATATAGTGCAAGTACACAAAGTAGACAGCCTAAAATATTAAATTCAATTCCAAAATACATAAAACTGTATCAATATTACTAAAATATATTCTCTAAACTGGAAAATATTGTAACAGCAAAAATAGCAAGTAATAGGCATATAATTAGGTCAATCTTAGTTACCTACATCATAGAGAAATTTTTCTCAAGCCTCATGTTATTGCTTATGTATATTTGTCCCCCACAAGCCTCATGCAGGCATGGGGCAGATTTCTAGAGTTTCTGATTAACTCATGAGCCCCTGGGATTATGAGTGTGACTACTACTACTACCAGCCTGGGGCAGATAGCCTAAGTGCAACTTAAGGGAGACCAACTCGCTCTCTGTAGCCATTGCTGCCACCACTACCTTTGCTCTCTGCTCTTTGCCACTGCCATGAAAAGCTTCCCTGTGCCATGTGCCAGTGCATTGGAGCCAGATGAGTATGGACTGAAACCTCCTGTAACTGTGAGCTAAATAAACCTTTCCTTCCTTCATTTTGAGTGTCGGGTATTTGTCCCAGCAATGAGAAAAGAGTAACTGAGACACCTCAAAAGTATGTTGGGTCATTTGATGTCACTGGAAACATTCATAATATGTTGTTAAGTTAGAGAACCAGATATATTTACTGGAATGTGTGAACTGATGATAACAAATATTATGTAAAATACATCAAAATGTTAAATACATTATATCTTGGAAGTATAATTAGGATAATTTCACAACAATAACTTAATATTTCCCAAATCTGTTATGAAAATGTTAAATTTGCGTCAGGTCACCCCTCCTTATCCATAGAACTGCTGTGATTCTGGCAATTTCCCCTGGCCCTGAACCCTGCCAGAGAGACCTGGTGAGCTAGACCTACCCCTGCATCTTCCCTGCAGAGTTCCATTGAGTCTGCTGCTCCCTCCACTACCACCACTACCATCACCACCACCGAACCTGAAAACTACCTAGGGGACTTGGCAGCCATATCCCAAACCCATAGACTTTCACTAGAGTTACACTACCCCAGCTGCCCATCCTTGATCTGAAGACCACCAGGGTGATGTGACTACAACAGAGACCTGCACCCAATTTAGGAACACCTAACTATATAAGACAAATTTTAACAGACATGAAAAATCTAATGAGCAATGACATAACTGTATTAGGGGACTTTGACACTCCACTGACACAAACACATAAATGAATCAGGCAAAAAATGAGCTAATAAATAACAGAACTATACAAAATAAACCAAACTTGTGAAGAAATAAACTTTGTAGAACTTTATAGTGTTCCACCAAACAACATCGCAATACACATTTTTGACAGCTGCACATGGGATGTTCTCCAAAATAGATGGTGTGTTAGCACATAGAACATGCTCAGGTAAATGCAAAGGAATAAAAATTATCACATGCATATTATCCGCACCATAGTCAATTAAATTGGAAATTATTGACAAAACAGCAAAAACTCTATAAACATGTAGAAACTAAATAATACTCTACTGAACAATCAATGGGTCATGATGAAATTAAATGAGAAATTAAACAATATTTACAATCAAATTAAAATGCAGATGCAACTTACCAGTACCTGTGGGATGCAATGAAAGCTGTCTTAAGAGGGAAATTTATAATGATAAATTCTCACATTAGCAAAACAGAAGGAATCCAAATAATTTTATGCTGGACTTCAAACGCCTGGAGAAAGAAGAGAAACTCAAGTCCAAAGCCCAAAGAATGCAGGAAATTATAAATATCAGAGTAGAAATAAATACAAAGGAGTTGAAGGAAACAATACAAAGAATTAATGAGTCAAAGAGTTGGTTCTTGGAAAGAATAAGTAAAGTTGATATAACTTAGCCAACCTCATTTAAAAAGGAAAGAAAAAAATTCAAACTCATGCAATGAGGAATGAAAAGAGTGAAATCACCACAGAACCTATAGAATTTCCAAAGATTATTGATACTTATTTCCAAAATCTTTACACCCACAGAATGGAAAATACAGCATAAATGGATAGATTCTTAGATACATATGAACTATCAAAGCTGAATCAAGAAGTTATAAATATGTTGAATAACACAATGGCAGTCAATGTAATTGAAAATGTAATAAAAAAAAAACCTACTAACAATGAAAAGCCCATATTCTATGGACTCATAGCTGAATTCTATAATAAATTTAGGGAGTACCTAATGTCAATTCTCAAATGCTTCAATGAAATTTATAGCTAAGCAATTCTCCAAAACTCATTCAGGGAGGCAACTTTGGTATTACTCTGATACAAAAAACCAGAGAAGGACCAAACCAAAAAAGAGAACTAAAGGCTAATCTCCCTAATGAGCATAGATGTAAAAGTCCTCAATAAAACACTAACAAACAGAATTCAGCAAATCATCAAGAAGATTGTACATCACAGCCAAGTGGGATCATCCCAAGAATGGATAGATTGTTTAAAAACCACAAAACCATAAATGTAATACACCACATCAAAAGAGCCAAAGACAATAATTACATGATCATCACAGTAGATGCAGAAAAAGATTTCTACAAAGTCTAACAGTCATGACAAAAAAAAAATTACAGAAAATCAGAATATATGGTCTTTATCTCAACTTGATAAAAACCATATGTGAGAAACAAACAGCCAACATCATACTTAATGGAAAAATTTGAAAGCCTTCACCTTAAACTCAGGATCAAGATAAGGATACTCACTATCACCACTCCTGTTCAACATATTTGTGCAAACATCAGCCTCAACAATTAGTCAAGAGAAAGAAATGAAAGGAATAATGATGTGAAAGGAAGAAGTAAATTGTCATTATTTGCAGGTGACATGATATTGTGCATAAAAGACCCCAAAAACTCCACTAATAAATTTTTAAGCAACTTGTAGATTTAATAAGCAAATTCAGTAGCATAGCAGGATACAAAGTCAAAGTAAAATGTCAATAGCATTTCTATACACAAACAACGAATTCACTGAGAAATTATGGAAACCACACCTTTGACAATAACACCCCTAAAAAATGAAGTACTTAGGAATTAGTTGAGCAAAGAAAGTAAAAGATTTATACAGTAAAAATTATAGTATTCTGAACAAAAGAGATGGAAGAGGATTTCAGCAAATAGCAAGGTATGTCTTTCTCATAAATAAAAAGAGCCAACATTGTGAAAATGATCATACTCCCAAAACTTTTATACAAATGAAATGCAGTACCAATTAAAATGCCATGGGGCTGGGGAAATGGCTCAGTGGAATAAGCGCTTCCCTGGCAAGTGCAAGGGCCTGAGTTCAATCCCTGGTTCCACCAAAAAAAAAAAGTGCCATTAGTACCCCAAAGATCTAGAAAAAGCACTCCTAAAATTCATCTGAAACCAGAAGAGACCTAGAATATCAAAAGCAATCCTGCGTAAAAAAGTAAAGGTAGAAGGTATCATAATCCTTGACTTGGAATTATACTACAAAGCTACTGTGATAAAATCAGCATGATATTGCAAAAAACAACAGACTTGAAATCAATGGAACAGATTAGAAGATGTGGACACAACTGCAAATACACTCAGCCATCTTAACTTTGACAAAGGGGTCAACATGTTCATTGGAAGAAAGATAGCCTGTTTAACAAATGGTGCTGGTAAAGCTGCCTCTCCATGTGGTGAAGGTTAAATAGAACCATGCCTATCACCAAACACAAAGCTGCAGTCAAAATGGATCAAATATTTAAATATTAAATGAAATATTAAATCTTCTAAAAGAAGGATATATAGTTAAGTAAAGTCTTTATGAGCAAAAACCAAACTACATGGAAAATAATTCAAAGAATCAAGAATTGGGATCTTACCTTTTCAAAAGTTTCTGCACATCAAATTAAATTACCAATAAAGTAAAAAGAAAACCCATGAAGTGAGAAACAGTCATGGCAGAGTGTCCCTTCAGATAAAGGTCTCCTATCTAGAACATATAAAAACTTTTCAAATCAGGCCTCCAAATTTCAAAGTCCCAAACCAAAAATGGGCATCTCAGATGAGCATACACTTCACAAATAAAGAGATCCAAATGACAAAAAAATACATGAGAAAATGTTCAACATCATTGGTCATTCCAATGATGCAAATTAAAATAATGTTGAGATTCTATCTTACATCAGAAACAATGGCTATCATCATGAAGTCTACTGATAACAAATCCTACATAGACTGTGGGGGAAAAGGAATCTTTTACTACTGTTGGAGTGCAGGCTGGTACACCCATTGTGGAAATCAGTATGGAGATTCCTCAAAATTAAGGTTGGAGATCCCTTTCAAGCCAGTTATTCCCTTTCTAGGTAATTTCTCAAAAGAACTGAAATCATCATACCACAGCAATGTATGTGTACCCATGTTTATAGGAGCACAATTTGCCATAGTTAAATCTTGGAAGCAACCCAGATACCCATCAACCGAAGAATGGATAAAAAAAGATATGACATTTTTACACAATGCAGTATTATTCAACCATAAAAAGGATAAACTCAAGGATTTTGTAGACAAATAAGTGCAAGTAGAGACTATATTGGTAAGTACACTAAATCAGATCCACGTACAAATATCATATTATCTGACTCATGTGAAAACCTGAAAGAGTAATTAAAATTTAGAAGGTACAACAACTACTATGAAAGGGAAGAAATTTTACTTTTATCTTTTTTTATGTATTTAGTACAGGGTCTACAGAGTCTCACTACATAGATCATACTCGTAGTAATTCTCCTGTTTTCAACCTCCCAAGTTCTGGGATTACAGGCTTGTGCCACCACACCCAGTTTCAATCACAGCCGATGGGGCCAGCACAGCATGCTGGAGATCAAACCCTGGCCTCTGCATTCTGCCTAAGCAGGGAAATCTTTCAATGTGAAGGAAAAACTGGGATGAAGAAAAGCACAAAGGAAAGAAAGGAAAAAGATTTATTCAGGCATATTTGCAGAAAAGTTTGGATAATTTATTGTTGATTTCTGCTGGTCTTTTGAGAGGAACAGTTAATGCTTAAACACTTTTTTTTCCTTTTACTGATTTTTTTTTTTGCTCTTTTGAATTTCTTATAACATCTTTGTTACTGTTTTATTATATTTTTCTTTAAATGAATTTTGCATGTTTATATCTGGTAATCTGAACAACTAACTTGAAGATAGCATCAGGTAATACAGCAACCATTGTTGAATTCCTAGTACTTTGTTTAGTAAAAACTCATATTTTTCTAATGCTCTTTTTTCCTATCACTATTTTATGTTCCTTTAAAATAAAAAAATAAAATATCACATTTCAGCCTAAACACAGAGTTTTCTTAATACCTCATTAAAAATTGCCTTATTATATCCTTCCAGATTTTAGTCTTAACCTGGGTTTCTTTTTACAAACATTTTATATTGCATGAAATTATATAGAGCTGATACTTATTTTGTAGAGTTCAATGTGTTTTCCTTTATTATACTTATTTTTTAAATTAAAAACAATGACTAATGGATCAACTTGGTTTTCTTACAGAACACCTGAGACTAAAAGTCACGATAAGGATGTCTCTTTTTATGTAATAACATTCTCTGGTGACTCCTATTTCATTAGATAGGAGTCTCATTGCTGTTTTAATAATAATGTTCAGATTTAATTTGATAAATATAAATTAACTATTACCTGATTCATATAGTCAATTAACTATTTATTGTGCTTTCTAGTGTCAAACTCAGTTCTAGATTCTTTAATGTATACAAACAAAAGATTGAGTCTATCAAGTCTTAATGAAATTAAAGGAGTTGTAAAATATATTCAGTGGAAACTTAAATGTGCAGTCCTTTTGGTGAGGACTTTTGGAATACATTTTGGTATGCCATAGCCTAGACAATTATTTTTCTTTTATTGATGTAAAGTATTTTCTATGTGGTTAGGTTTCCATCTATGATGCTATAAGTGTGTTAAGGCCTAGCTGTAAATTATTGACATTTTTACTGTTTTAGTTTGACAATTTGAGTAGAATAAATATTTAAAATGCTCCATTGGTTTTCTGAGGATGGGGTAATAATTTCACACAGACTGAGAGTAATGATGATACTGAGAAAAATCATCTTATTTTGTAACTGTTTTATTGGAATAGATGAGTATTATTTGAGCCCTAATAAAACTCATGTAAATTTTCTCTACTATTGTACCAATGCAGACAATATCATAGACAGGTGAATTATGAGTCAATATAAGAGTCATATTCCTGGAGAACCCTTAATACTATGGTTCCAAAGCTCAGGATAAGGATGTCTTCTTACATACAAATGTTTTTTTTTTCTAGTGAGTAATACCACATGACTCAGAAAAAGTGCGTTCATTTTACCTGTAAAAGTAAACAAATATTTTTAGCAACCTGTACACTTCTGTGTCAAATATGTTGACTATCTCTCAGAAACCATGACTCATGCTGGTGATTTTATCATTGTATATACCTTTGGTTACCAAACCATAAGAAGATGTCCTTGTTCTTCTAAAGAACAGCTTCAGCATGGTCAGAATCAATTATATAAGTGCATAGAGTACCATTAAAAGAAAATCATTCTTAGTTACTTTTTCCTTCAGTGTTTGTTTACAGAACCACAAGATGCAGATCAGCAGAATATACTTGTTTGATGATTTCAGCTCAGGAGCTACTGTTGGTAATTTTCCCTAAGGAAACATTTGGGAACTTTTGGAGACACTTTTCAGAGGCATACTGGGAGACTGCACTGGTAAATACAGTATCTTGCAATGCACAACAGGATCTCCTATACAAAAGAATCATCCTGCCTCAAATCATGTTAGTATTGAGGCTCAAACTCTCTGATCTAGGCATTTATTTACATGAGCCTACTGATATTTTCCTCAAATCGTCAAATGTTATATATGTGGTTGAAATTCTGGACAGTTGGCTAATTTTCAAAGGTTGTAACTGAAGATTGTGGATCTCATTAATAAGAGTTGGAAACAAATTCTACTTCAAAATTTTCAGTCATCATATAGTACAAAGCATAATAGCACATTCTGAATACCATTAAATTTTCAATTAATAACTGTTAAAGAATCAAGTTGAATGTTATAAATAAAAAATTTAAATATAATGTAGATAAATCAAAGTTAATGTTTCTCAATGTCATAATATACTGTGTTGATGGAGGAATTGGCATCTAGATGGCATGCTATACATGAATATAAGAATAACAAGGCCCAAAAGTCAAGAACATACCAGTAACTGCCAGTCTATGACATACACAGTAAAACCTATAAAATTCTTTTCTTCTGCTTTCATTCAGGTACCTGTCATGACTGGGAAGAGTCTTCAGAAATTCCTTGCTTTAGCAATTTATGTTACCAAAACAATTAGGATTCTTAAAACCATAAAGCTTCTATTGTATTGTTTAATATTAATTTTTCTGAAGGGCTTTCTGCATATGCCAGATTAGGTAATGTGGAAAATGGATATGAAAAAAATAAATGTGAAACTTATTTGCATTAAGGCTTTCCTATTTCCTAGGTCTGTTTTCCTGGTTAATTGTTAGATAGTCCATGGTAAGCAAGTTATCAATTAATTACTAGACAATGCAGTACATTTTTTACTTTGGTCTTTAATTGGATACAAGTTTTCTTTCTCATTAAGTGGTAATTTGTTTAAATAAACAATGCCATTAGAAGATTAGTCAATTCTTTGGGAAAATTGTATAATGAAATACAAATTTATTTATAACTTTCATCAATTGTTTGGATAATGAATAGACCTCTGAGATAGCATTCTTTAAATTATGAATTTTGAACAATATATCACCAAGAATATATCATATATATATATATATATATATATATATATATATATATATTGCAGGAAAGGTTCCTGTAATTTTCCTGGGAATTTTTCATTCTATGAGTGTATGTTTTTACATAATTTTCAATCTCATTGAGAAAATGAGTTAATTTAAAAAATATTTATAGTTCTTAAACTCTAATTTTAAAACTGTCTGGTATAAATCTTGAAAATATGATATATACCCTTACTTTTGAAGTTAGCAAATCCCAAAAAAAATTTACAGTTTTTTTTAACAACTAAACTCACATCCTGATTCAAACATGATATTTTGCATCTATATAGTTATTTTCAAAAACTATTTTATGTTTTAAATTTTCATTTAATTTGTAATATCTAGCTTATTTGTTTTTAACATTATTCTTATCAATGAATAGTTTCTTAATTTATTGAGTTAAGTGGAAAATTAAATCAAAGATCTCACATGGCATAGTTGAACACAAGACCTTTAAAAATACATATTTAGGCGCTGGGGAGATGGCTCAGTAGAATAAGTGCTTCCCTGGCAAGCACAAGGGCCTGAGCTCAATCCCCAGTTCCAGAAAAAAAAAATGCATTTTTAACTTGTTCCATTAGCAAGAGAATTATTGTTATAAATTAAATAATGTAAATAATATCAGATATTTCTAATGAAGTATCTAAATTTATATATTTGCCTAGATTACCCCAGTAGTAGAAGCCTGACAATTTGGTGCTTGAAAAGTAAGAAAATAATTTTTTGAATCATGAAAAAATTTTGTTACATCCACTTTGCCTTCACTCTAAGAATGCATACATTAAGTCAAGTTTGCCCAAAACCTCAGTATAGGAGTTCAGTTCCCTTTGCAGCAACCCAACCTGAGCTGAAGACATTCTAACAGTGACAAAAACAGAGAACGTGTCAATAGGAACGTGAAACTGTTGCTGTAACAAAACAGATAAAAGGGAGGTAACAGACACCAGAAATAAGGGTAACTCGGAGCAGAACACAGCACTTTGTTTTTGAAAGGCTTGATGAGAATTGGCCTTGAGAAGATTGATGTGCCCCTTTCAGAATTTTTGAAACATAATACAAGTGTGTAAAAAGATGAGTTATAATAACTAGAAAGTATTATTAGCATTACGTTATGGTTGACAGAGGAAATGGAATCCCGTAAGAGGGAATAATCATAAAGTCTATAGAACTGGGAACGGAGGTGTGGACACTTAGAACAGGGTGGCTGGAGACAATGACAAAGGAGAAATTTAAGTAACTAATCACATATTCCTAAAAAGTTGGAAATAACATAATAAAATCATAGGGGAAAATCTGGAAAAATGTACCAAACCTATAAGAAGCAATACACAAAATCTTATTGAAGACATAAAAGACAAACTAATTTTCATAATTATGCTTCTGAAGAGAATTACCTGAAATTTTATCAGAAAAGTAAATGGATGATAATAATATATACTTTTCAAGAAAGCAAAATAATGAAGGGATTTTTTGATAGTAGTGCAAAAATCACATTATAATGACATTGTAATGAGATAAGTCTGGTTGTAACAGAAATATCCAAAGACTAGCAGAAATATTATATGTTTCTTAAAATACAAAATATATAATGGAATTCATCAAATGAAAACAGTAGCAAGGATGACTTGTTTGATATATGACCTTGAGAAGGATGCTGTTTTATTAGAAGAAAGCAATTTCCATATTTTATATTATATAAACACCAAATGTCTAAGCATTAAACTATAAATGTTAGATAATGTTTAGTGGAAAAAGTATACACACCAGAATAGCAGAGCATAAAGATATATGAGGACTAAACTAGAGGACTTGATTTCATTAAATGTGTAAAACTGTCAGAACTGAAAAGAAACTAAACAATATGTACATGAGAAACAGAACAGACATGATACATATGATATAAAATACATCGACAGCCTTATTTTTAAAAGTAGTGGTCCTTAAAAGTTTTGTTTTTTTCTTTACTACTCTTAAAAATAATTACACAACCTCCAAAAAGTCTCTCCTCCCCACCAGCAATGTCCCACTCCCACCTCCTCTACCCCCACCATTTGAGATTAAACCTAGGTCATTAACATCAACCTACATCCTCTGCCCACTTTTATTTTCTTGTTTGGAGTCAAATTCTTGTGAAGTGGCTGAGTTGCCTCAAACTTGTTGCTCTCCTGCCTCAGCCTCAGAGTGACAGGATTGAATGTGCCAGCATATCCAGTTTAATTTGTTTTAAACAAAAATAAACATTACATATTTTAAAATGTGCATTATGGAAATGATTGTTCCAAGCAAAATTTAATAATAAGAAGAATGATAATTTTATTTTTTATTATTCTTTATGATGTCTCACTTTACAGAAGACTTCTGGATTTTCATATTTTCTTCTATATTCAGCTCACTTTACTATGTAGCACATCAAATGACCTTTGCGACTGTGATTTCCTCACCATAATGTGAGGAGGAGAACAAGAAAATTCTAGCAATAGTGAGTTAGGCATCATGAAGGACTGGAATCATTGCCAGAAAATATCTATGCTTAGGCTTGCTATTTAAAAATAATAATAACAACATCAGAAAAGAAAAGAAGAAAGAACAAGAAAAGAAAAAGAATCCTTACTGTTTTAACCCCCTGAAGTAATACTACCAGATTTCTCCATACTTAAGTGATTTCAACCTTGTTCCAACATTCCTCCAGCCTTCTGAAGACACTGAAAATAAATTAAAATCAGTGTTTCAGAATACTTTTATGAGAGAATTGGATTTTAAATGATGTTGGTATAATCAATCTCGCCACTACTCATTCCCCTTCTAGTTTAATATTGAAACTATCCTCTGAAGAGTTTAATATGAAAAGAAATTTATGCTTTATAACTAGGAAAAATAGTTTGGCATATAAATGTTAAGTCTAGGGGCAGAACAAGAGAAAATGAAAAAAAATTATGGACTCCTAGATTCGATTTGAGTTTCTTCATCTTCAAAATATGTTATGAATGATAAAATAAGAAATGTTTATGAGATGCCAAGATAAGAATGATCTTTTTTCTGATTCAAAAGGGAAAAGTTGGCCAGAAATATTGATGATGGATGGAGGAGGTGAAAATATAGTTCTTGTGAATGAAAATGATCCATGAAAGACAGAAGTTATTGTGAGACCAAAATGGAAAAGAAGAAAAAGAAAGAAAGAAAAAGAAGACAGAGCCAGGATTATACAAAGTGCAGTTTACTGGGATGTATAGACAGAGCCTCTCTTGGGCAATAAGAAGAGAGGAAAACACCATACCTCAAGGCAGGAGAAAGGGATATATATGTTAAGCTAGACAAAGATAGACCACACCAACCAGAATGAGTGTGTTTTCAAAAAATAAAATTAATTTGTCTGAAGTTTGATAATAAACAGGCAGACATCACTGGGCTAGACATGACTGACTATCTTAATAATTCTGTTGTTCCTTTAAAATTTGGTTACATGAGTGAAATAATGTCCATAGTCATGTCCAGACAAGTCATTTCTGCCTGGAACTCAGGAAAACACTAATTCCCTGAAGTAGACCCTGTGTTCTATATTAGCTTTATAATGTTTCATTGTCCTCTTCCTGGGAACATAGAAAAGTTATATACCCACAGCATCCTTATAGTTAGGCAGAGACCAGGAAAATAAATCTGAGCAAAGGAATATGACCTGAACGCTGCAAAACCACTTCTTCAAACCTGTCCATAAAGACTCATGTCCTTCTGTGGTAATCTCTAAGACAACTATTTTCAGACAACATACTACACTTCCAACATGAGTAATAGCTGGATCTCCTAGCAACCACTTATTAAAAAGCTACCAAGGAAATCCACATAACTTTTCTTTTGTGAAAAAATAACCCTTTCTTGTATTGTTACTGATATTCAGATAGTTTAATTGCTATAGTGTAGTAATTAATTCACACCAAAGAATGGATGTTTTGAGACCTGTGGATATGATGCTTGATTTTAATGCACATGTTTGATTATTCATGATGAAGCCCAACAAGTGATTTCTTGAGCTAAATCCAGATAAGTGAAAACTACACCAAAGGAAGAAGAATAAGACAAAGCACTGCCCCATTCACAGACTGGTTTGTTATCATATACGGGTGTCCTTTGGAGACTTCCCAGAAATATGTGTATGGGGGTACTTTGAGTTCATTGCCAATAATGAGAGGAGTGGAGATTTAAGCCATTCTTTTCTATATAAATGAATAAAGAGAAATATGATCCATGGATGTCACAGGCATATTTTATTGGGAATATACTTGTAAGTGTCCTGTCCAAAAAAACAAAAATCAAAAGTTCATCTCAGCTCCCAGGTCCCAGAATGCCACTTATGCTCACTCCCTTTGAAAGCTTTGCTTCAGTGCGTTTCCTGGGCCTTGTGGTCTCAAGGGGACCATCCAATGTAAAACAAATAAAAATGCTGATGTTTCTGGCAAGTTAAGGAGAATCTGTCCTCAAACAAATTTTGCTCTGCCAAAAGGGAATTTACTTCCAGCCTGTGCTTTGACAAAGGGTGCATATTTCCTATGCAAGTTGACCTTATATTTATTCAAATGATAACCAATGGATGTAGCTTTAAGACTAGTACAAATGCCTCAAGCAGAAAAAAATTATCTATGGAAAGGTTATCACCATTCATGACAAAAGTCATAATGCCCATTTTTCCCATAAATCATATTACTCAGGCTCTCAGTACATGAATGACCTATCAATCATCTCATCTTGGGGTTAGGAAAGTTTTGCTCATTAATTACAGCTACCAGATTTAGAGCTTCCTTATTTTCAAAACAATAGTGCCAACATTGTTGTATATTCCAACCAAATTCGTTATGGGGATTTAACAACAAAGAAAAAGCACAGCCTCTTTTTTTTTTTTTTTTTTTTTTTTTTTTT
>NDGN011382531.1:0-25574 GCA_002564285.1 Tympanoctomys barrerae | reverse complement strand
AACTCAGGCCCTTGCACTTGCCAGGGAAGCGCTTATTCCACTGAGCCATCTCCCCGGCCCGAAATTGAACTAGTTCTTAATGTGTCCTTTTTAATAGTTTTACCAGAATCTCACATAATTTATAATTTTATTGGATTATAGAAAGATACTGAGTGTAGATTTGTTTTTTATTAGGCTCAATAATTGCTTATGTGTTCTTCCAAGCTCTGTGGCTTCTCAAAGCCTGGCTGCATTGGGCTCTGGGGAGAATTCCAGACCTGGTGACTTTCAAATCCTGGAGCTGGAACCTTGAACCGAAATAAATATATTCCAATTTGAGAACTAAGAACATGTCAAGGTACCTTCTAACTATAGAAGCAAAGCCAGCAGAGTGGGCAATAACTACATATTAACTTCTTAATCTTTTAAATTTTTCTAAAAATTAGTTCATTCCACAAACTAGCAGAAATGCACAGTATAGTTTTTCAGATCATCCTGCTTACATACATAGCTAAATCTCCTCCCCTCCTCTCTCTCCTGGAAAGGAGCAGATAATAATTTGTCTTATCTTCTTTTTTCCCAATTGTTTGTACTTTTTCTCTTCTTAATTTCTTATACATTTCTTTTTTCTTCTAATTTTGCATGAATATACAATAATTTGAATGGTTGGAAGGCAACACTACATTACAGCAAATACAGTGAAATTCATATTAGTCTGTTAAGTTAAATTCTATATCACTTACATTTTTTTTGTTTAATCCTAATTTGTATTCTCTTTAAAAAATAAAAATAAAAAATTAGCTCATTCTTAGAATTGTTGTCCTTAAAGATGTGGTTCTCAAAGGTTATGTTAAACCTGATATTTTGTATCTTATAGTTTATTAAGTGTATAAAATCAATGACTCTTCCTCTGAAAATAATTTCCTGCCACACATTTCTGGGCATCCATTGGGCAGCTCTTTCTTCATACCTTGGTAGGTGACCACATTAATTTTGTCCTGAAATTGGGCCTTTTCCCATTTGAGAACTGAGGACTAGCAGTGCATGATGGGAGAAAAACACATCCTCGCTACATTTCTAATTAAAACAAGATTTCATAAAATCTGTCTTTCCTGATTATGATTTTATGTCAGAGATATAGTTTAAATGACAGGAATTAAGTCAATCATGGGTAGCTTTTACACCAGCTATTTGGAGTCTTGGGCATCACAAAAATCACACATTCTTAAATAGTTACAGTGTAGGTTTTATGATTTTTTTTTCTACAGCTCTAACGTGGTCTTGTTCTCCAAATGGAAAATGTCTTTGTTGTTGAATTAATATGTAACAATTTGTGAAATAGGAACACATTTGTACTACAGTGAACAAACGAAAGATGATAAAATATAACCTGGTCCTCACAATGCAATCGTGTTTTTACCAATTTAGTTCTTTGCATCTTTATTTGTGTCTTTAGGGATCCAATTTAATTTAGGCAAGGAAGAAACGAAACTACTCCAGACCTTTTAATGTTAGAAAGGTTAAAATTTAATTGAGTTTTGCTTTGTTATGTTCTCCTCTTAGGGGTTCCTTTCTGGTCTTTGAACTGCTGTGTTCTTGAAGTTTGTTCAAGGTATGCCTTTGAACAGCAAAGCAGGAAGGAAAAATGCCCAGTGTGCTAGGTTACCCGCCCCAGAAGACTGGACGCAAAGGCCGAGTGTTATGCTAATGTTGAAAATGGGAATGTATTTATAAGTCATGCAGATATTTGTGTCTTTGGAGTTAAACATTTATCTTATGACCTTTGGGTTGAAGGTCACACTTAACAAACCATTCTTAAAGACTCTTAAACCACTTTTGAGATAAGTTTTGAGTATTTCATATAGCAGAGGTAACAGATCATCGCAGATCCAATCACCAGGCATTTACTATATAGTTTATCTTTTGCCAAGATGTTTAAACAAATGATACATTAGAGTGTCCATGCAAAAAATCAAGGATATATAAAATGATCAAGAAGTATGTTTTTAGAAGAGAAAAGACAAGTTGGATAAAGATCGCAGTTAGCTTTGTTTAATGGATATTAAATTGAGAAACAGCTCAACATGGCCACTCCGAGGTATCCTCCATGCGCTGCATTGTCCTGCCCATGCAAGTCAGTGTTTGTGCCAATGACGTGAATACCAGCCTCCCCACTCCACCCCAGCGGGGCACAGAGTCATCGTAGACACTGAGGGTGACTGGAGCATGTTTCTGCGCTGGCTTTTTCTCAGTTTGTTCCATTAGCTCGGCTCAAGGGACTTTGGTCTGTGGAGTTTGGTAACAGACTTAGTTTCACATGCTTGGGTAAGTCAATGTCCTTTTGTAACTCATGAAGTGTGTGTGTGTGTGCGCGCACACACACACACACACATACACACACACCACATATGCATTCCTTCAACTTTGAGCAAGCCATCTTATACACAAAAGTAGATGCTGGATACTCTAACAACCAGTAAGGACCACAAAGAAGACCTCTGCTATGGGGACACTGGGCCGTCTGCTGCAGTCAAGGGTGTGAGAACAGATTTGATGGAATGGTTCCCACCTGGCTGGACCTTTAGCAGCTGCCCACGGTCTCCCAGGCGAGCTCCTCCCCACTGACCACGCCCACTGCGCTGGCGGCTCGGCGACTGCATCCCCCAGCAGTGCTCATTGTGGGCTCCAGACCTGCCATGCCACCCTGGCCTCTCCACTGGGTTATCAAACCTCTTCATGGCCTCAGGTCACCCATCAGGGGTCACTGCCGCCAACTTGCATGAGCTGTCCTGGGGAGGTTATATTCTACGCCTGGAGTGTCCCCAAACCCTAGAAATAAACTTTTCTGAAGTCCAAGAGACTCCTTAGCCTCTCTTCCTGCCCTCATCCTCCCAGCCTAATGAAGGTGCCATCAGCTTTACTGCAGCACCAAGGATGCATCTGGTCTCTTTTCATCTGGCTTTGCCTCTTTACCTCCTGGCTTCTGTGTTTTGATGGGGGTAAGTATTTTCCTTTCTCTTTCAAGTGTACAGTCAAGGCTGCCACTCTGGTTGTCTCCCTGCTTTCCCGAGGCTCTATGAATAAATGAGTCATGTTTCATAGCACTCTAACGCCCCTGGCTGGCCTGGCTTCCACGCCTTCCTCCCTTTCAGCGCTTTCACCTCACCGGCCCCAAGATTGCGGAGGAGTGCGAACGTGCTCTTGCCTGGACTTTCTGCCAGGTTCTGTCTGCCCACGCTCTTGTTTCCCGGGTCAGCTTCTTGCTGGCTGCCCCACTCGGTGCTGTGGAAGTGCGTGGGCGCGGGTGAGACGCTAGCGGAGCTGGAGAAGGCCCGCTGCACACTGGGGCGGCCCTGGGGAGGACTGTGGGGCGTCGGCTCCTTGCTGTTCCCTTTTTTGTTCCTGGTCTCAGAGAGGCAAAAGTTTTGCTCCATCGTAGCCTCTGTCATGATGAAGCAGTGGGAGGTGTAGCCCCAAGTGACAGGGCCAGCTGATCATGGGGCGATCCTGCTCATGGGCTGGGAGCATGCTGACCATCCTCAGTGTTTATGACCATGACAGGAAGCTGTCCGTGACAGCGGACACTGGGCTATGCCCTCTACAGCGCTCCACAGCGCCGGCTACTGCCATCCCGAGCCGTCTTGCAGGGTGTCTGTGTTCGCTCCATCCCGCGCTGCTTTCTCTGGCGCACGCGGTGCTGTGCTACCTTCCTCGAGGTATCCCGATTCCTGCAGACCCCTTTATTGTCTGGCCTTCTTCATTTTTCTTTCTATATGGTACAATTATAGAAAGCAGTCTCAGAACCAGATGTGTCGCTGTTTTCCCAAGGCGTGGAACTACATTCAGCATGCATGTTTTGTAAGCGTGGGCCTAGCCAGCCAAAGGAAAAGCCCAGTGCGCGGAGCAGGAACGGCTGCAGCCTCACACGCTGTACACAGCGCAGTGACGTATTCCAGGCGCGAGGCTCCCACCTTCCTTGTTCTGTGGCAGACCTCAGCTCGTTGCGGTGTGCCCCACTTCCAGCGATACTCACGGGTGAACCGACCATTGGTGCGCACTGCTGCGTGCCCTGCGTAGCAGGAGAAATGTGGATTTTCAATAGCTCAGCTCACAGCCAGAGAGCGGCCACAGTGCTGCAGCTCCTGTCCTGCGGCATGGGCGCCCCGTACCACCTGAATCAGGCTGAGCGGCTGTGCAGACTCCGAGCTCACACACTGCATCCGGGAGACGCGTGTGTGGTGAGATGCGTGGAGAGCGTGTGGGATTTCCTGCAGCTTATTCAAAGTGAGTCATGGAGAGCTGGGGTCCCTGTCACTGAAATGCCTCGAGAAGTGCCCAGATCCCAGGTCCCAGGAGCCAGCGATGATAACGGGATCATTAGGACACACTCTTCACACACAATTTAATTTCCCTCGAGCAAGTTAGCAACAAGGTCTTAATAGGAACTTGAGGCTCCAGGGAGGGAAGGGTTTCTCCATCACTTGTGAGCAGAGACACCGTGGTGACTGATAGGATGCAGAGTGTGTGGCCTGTATGTGGTTGGGTGGGGGACAAGGGGGGCTGTCAGCTCTTTTAAAAATAGTTTTTGCACAGACACCAGGGTTGGGTAGAACTAAGGTGCCGAGCTAGATGAATCTGGGTGCCATTTCTTTCTGAGACAATGAGTCTGTCACGGCGTCCACGAGAGGTGTCAGCACAGGGCAGGATGGAAGTGTAGGCACCCTCCAGTGGCGTGGCCAGGTGGGGTCATGTCTGGAGGGGAGGGGTGACCAGAGGCTGGCCTACAGCTGCGTGGGACTGCAACAACTGAAGGGAGAAGCCAGTGCTGGGGCTCCAGGTGGCCTCACCACAGTGGACTCTGTCTCGGGATCTTTTTTCTTGAATCTCAGTTAGGTCATCACGAAATAAAGTGGAACAGGAAGTGCGGTGAGCCTGGTGGCACAGGCCTGTCACCACAGCCTCTCAGAGGCTGAGCCAGGGGCATAGCAGGATTGAGTCAAGCCTGGGCAACTCCGCGAGGCCCTGTCTCAAAATAAAAGAGGCTAGAGGGCAGCTCAGTGAGGAAGGCCTGGGTTCAGCCTGCAGCACCGAGAGAAACAGAAAAAAGACAGCAAATGCACACTGCTGCTGGAGGGCGGCAGCATTCACATTCTGTCTGCTGTTTCCCGCACTGAGGCTTTCTTGCCTTACCTGACGTGCTTCTTTTTCTATCTCCTGTGACTTGCCGTTGAGATGGTGGCTTGAAACCCACATCTCAGGTCTGGTTATCTAACCCTCACTTGGTCTCACTGCCAGGCCTTGACTCTTGACTTATGAGCTTTCTTGGTCCAAGAGCTTTCCCAGTGAGCCTCCACATTTCCCAAATGTAACTTTTATAGTATTAAGGCTCATTGTCAGTTGAGGAGGACATGAGGATTGGCTCGTGCTGTGTTCTTTGCTTCTATGTCCAGTCCACTATGAATTTTATTTCCTGTGTCTTCTGCACACGGATCACCCCTTCCCTTTTCATCCATCCACTCTGCATGCCTTCCAGCCCAGGTGGCTTCTGAGCCTCACCATGAGGTCCTTCTTGGGTGCACCTGCACAGCTGCGATAGATAAGTCGATGACTCTGCCACCTCTGGCACCTGTGAAGATGTCACCTGCTGTGTTAAAAGGACTCAGCAGGTGTGGAGAAGTTAGCAAGCTCATGAGGGGCAGATCTGCCATATCCTCTGTGTGGGCTCTGAGGAATCGCCCCAGTACAGGGAGAGCAGGGGGCAGTACAGGTGCCCAGAAAACAGGGGAGGGACTGGGGCCAAGGGACATGAATGCTTTTAAGGCTTCAGGAAACAAGGAAACTTGTGTCCCTCAGGGACCACAGAGTATGACCCTCCAACATCTTGACTCAAGGCCTCCCTTCAGACTGCTGTGGTTTTAACCCACTGAATCCTGCAATGACTTGTGATGGGAAACTCAGGAAGCTAAGGGAGTTGTTTTGTGTTCTTCTTCAACCTTTTGACACAGACAAACTAAAGCCTTTTAGAAACACAAATCTGCATGCGTCACCTCTGCCACACCCTCCAGGACACCTCCAGTCTAGCCCTTCTTGAGCCAAGACTTCCATGACACTCCCTGCCAGTCCTTGCCAGCACCAGGAGGCTCCCTCACATGTTCTGTGCTCGGCAGCCTTTTGGTTCCTGATGTCAGCCCCCACTTTCCCCCCACAGAACCTTTGCTGACTCCTCCTCATCCTCAGAACATCTGCCCTGCCCCAAACATTGCTTCTTTCTGCTGTCTTTCTAGAGTCCTACATTTTCGTTTCATTCCTTGTCATCACTCCCATCACTAATTTGCATGCTTTATCCAAATGTCTCTTTTTCCACCTGGCTTCAGCTTCCTCCTCGTCGTCCCGGGAGAAGGTGTCTTTCCTCCCCTCCTTCCCTCCTTTCTCTGGGGGTTGTGTCACAGTTCTGTGTGGTGCCACCTCAACAGGCTGAGCCAGAGGAGTGAGCCAGAGAATCCAGGGGGACCCGCAGGGTCTGTGTTAGTGCCACGCGGGAGACAGTGTCCACTGTTTGGGGACAGCTTTGGCTACTTTAAAATTGTTCTTCATTGGCAATGTTCTCTCCTCTCCTCTGAGACAAGGCTGTTCATGTGTGCTGCTGCTGCATAAGTTCAGAATGGTATCTCTCATGCATCTACTGCCTTTGGGTGGGGATGTCTGGGTTCATTGAAGCTGTGGTCAGTTTGGCATGGCAAGCCACCACATTGGCGTGTCCTCCTCCTCCTCCTCCTCATTATTATTATTATTATTATTATTATTATTATTATTATTATTACCTGGAACAGTACATTCAAAATGCAGTGTTGCCAACCTTTCCAACTCAGGAGAGGAAATTAGTACAGGAAAGTAAAGCAAGAAAAATCAAAGAAGAAATGAATTTCTAATGGATGAGACTTAGGACAGAGTGTAATCTTTAATTCTCCTTACTGAATTTAAGTGGAATATCAACAACCCAGGAAGAGGAGAGCAAGGGTTCACAGCACATTGTTTGGCTTCAGAAATAGATTGTTTTAAATGCCGATGGCCTCTGTCATCTCTCAGAAATATTCTGTTTCCTTGTAAGTAACGAGTATAGGCCAAACGGCTCTCCCATGTAAGAATGAAGCCAGCCTAGACCATCTTACCAGAGATGTTTCTCAGAGAACTGGACCAAAAGTGCCTGTTAACATTCACTGTTGAAACTCATGTTCTGCCCCAAAGGAGCCTTTACCGAGTTGTTATGGTTTAGGCCTAGCGCTTGCCCCTAAGCCTCCCGTGTTCAGAGGGTTGAGTCAGGGGGTGCTATGCACATCATGGGCATAATCCGCCCATGCGTCCATAGCTCAGGGTGCCGTGCAGAGGCGGGCCTGGCTGCTGGGGCACACGGCTCCCTCCAGGGTCCTCCCTCCTGGCTGTACCTTCGCTTCCTGGCCTCCATTATGTGAGTGGCTCTCTTCCGCCAGGCCCCTCCTCACCACGTCTGCCTTGCGCCCAGCCAACCTGGGGCAGAATGCCTGGAACACCATGAGCCAGGGCCAACTGCTCTGCCTTGAAGTCACGGTGTCAGATGTTTTGTGCCGGCAATAAAGAAAGTGACTAAGACCCGCTGTGTTGGGATAAGCTGAGTGATGCTCGGTGCGGCGTCAGCCACAAAATCCTGCCAGAACCCCTCAAAATCTGTTGCCAAGCCTTGAACTTAAAGGGAACTAGAGAGAGGGACCATCAGGAAGGAGAAAAGGATGTGAGGGAGTGACTGCGGGGCACAGAGCCAAGGAAAAGGAGGGGGGCGGTGCAGAGGCGAAGGCTGCCGGGGAGGAGCAGGCTGCGGGCCGAGGCGAGCGCTGGCTGCTCTGTGCTCTCAGCGCTCTGCAGAGGGTCCTTCCCTGCCGCCCCCGCAGCGGCTGCTACACCTCATGCTCGGCATCGGTGCACTGGAGATGGAGCGGCTTCATCTCGGAGGTTGCAGCGTTCGTGGGTTTGAGCTTGGGATCCGACGTACACTTTCAACCGTTGCGAATGGGGTAGATGGGGCGGCGCCTTTCATGAACTCCAAGGGCGACCCCGAGGGGATCTTTTCCCGTAACTGAGTGGGGCTGGCTCTTGGTTCTGGGTGAATTCCTTTGCGATCCAGCGGGGCAGAGCCAGGAAGCCGGGCCTGGCTTTGTGCGCTGGGAGCTGAGCTGAGCTCAGTGTGGAATCCCTGCATTTTCTCATTCAGTACTTTTCCCTTCTTGGGAAAACCTGCTTTTATTAATTACACGTAGGTGCTGGAGGAAAAATGCACCACTGCACGGGAGGACAGATTGTTGTATGTCAGTGCGATTGTAGCACATGGCTGTCAAGTGGCCACACCCAGACGTCATACCATCAGCTTTATGGTGGACCTCTGCTGTGAAAAAGCAGGAAATCAGTCTGGGGAAACAGCTCAGTGGTCTAAGCGCCTGCCTGGCAAGTGCAAGGACCTGGGTTCAATCCCCAGCACCTTATGCCAGCCCGACCCCCTAAACTGGGTACGGGGGTGCATGCCTGTAATCCCAGCACTGGGGAGACTGAGACAGGGGGGTCACTGCAAGTCTGAGATGTGTAGCGAGACCCTGTACCGAATAAATAAATAAATAAATAAATAAAAATTTAAAAAGCAGGAAATCATGGCTGTGTATTTCCAAGGAAGAAGTGAAAATCTTAAAGCCAATTAAAAATGTTAGTAAGTATTGTGGCTTGCACCTGGAGGTCCCCCGAAAGCCTCATGTGGTCAGAGGTGGGGTTTTTTCAGAGGTGGCTGGGTCTAGAGTGTGAGATGCTCAGATTGCTTGATGCATGGTTCGGTGCTAGTACCAAGGCCAGTGGAGTAAAGGATGTGAGTGCTGCCTGCCCCGAGTGGCTCAGACAGGATACAAGAGGGACCCGTGGTAGCCTCTTCCTTGCCTAGTTTTTAAAATCATTTATTTAGTATCAGGTCTCACTATGCAGCTCAGACTCATAGTGATCCTCCTGTCTCAGCCTCCCCAGTGCTGGGATTACAGGCATGCGCCACCATGCCCGGTTTTGTTGGCTGGCATGGCACACCTGAGGTTCTGGGGCTGGCTTGGCATGTGGTACCAGAGATCAAACCAGGGTCTTTGTGCTTGCCAGGCAGGTGCTGGGACTGCCCAGCTATCTCCCCAGCCCTGGGTCCCTTATCTTGTTTCTGCACACCGTGAACTGTCCCTCCTCTGCTGCGTTACCTTGTATTGGAGCCAGCTGATTACGGACCGAAAGCTCTACTAACTGTGAGTGAAATAAACCTTCCTCCTTTCAGTGAGAAAAGTGACTAGGACATCCTGGGTGAGGTCTGAGGTACTGAGGGCAGAAGCCAGCGCATGGGAAGGAGACAACCACGGTGGGAGCCACAAACCTAGTCCAGGCCCAGGAGGTGAGGGGAGGAGCTTGGGGGCTTGGACCGTTTTCCTCCTCTATTCTGTGTTTACTGTTCCAGAAGGATGGTGGCCTCTTGTTCTCTCTCCTTCCCTGCTCCTCTCTTTATTTCTCTCTCTCCCTACAGTGTGTGTGTGTGTGTGTGTGTGTGTGTGTTGTGGAGGTACTACAGCTAAAAACCCAGGGGTATTTTACCACTGAACTACAACCTCAGGCATTTTCATTTTGGGAAAAGTTCTTTCTAACTTGCTGAAGCTGGCTGCAAACTTGAAATCCTGTCCTCTCAGCCTTCTTAGTAGCCAGATTATAGGCATGTATCATCGGTCTTTTAAACAATGGAACCACAGCTCTTTATATCCCTGACATCTTATCCAGGCTACTTGGGGCAGGCAGCGCTCACACCCTTAACCCTAGTGCCCTTGATCCTAGCACTGCACCCTGAATCAACCCCAGTGTCACACACTCTAGATCCAACCTGTGAGCACATGAGGCTTTGGGGGACATCTAGACACAAATTGTAACACATGGCCTTGGCCACATCTGCTCCTCTCACCTGGGCTGGGGGGCATCACTGTCCTACTTCCTAGTGGTGGCCACAGCCTTCCCCATCCCCTTGTCATTGATGTCTCAGAGTGGATCACCACTTTCCACCTCTCGTTGGCTTGGTCTGGGCCCTCTATTGCTGTTGTCTAGAGAGCATATTTGCAGGAGCAGATGTAGCCCCTGCTACTTGGAAGTGACACCAACAATTGCCCCAACTATTGCCCCATGAAATAGAGACAAACTGGTAGGACCAAGAAAGCAGACCCTCCTCCCTGCCCTGAGAAGCTGCACACAGATGCCATGATACGACCATAAATGGACATCAGGAAGTGGAATGTCGTGAGACTGAGGCTTTCTGGAGGTGAGCATTTCTCACTTTCGGTCCACCACCAGTACACTGATGGCAGGTCATGGCCTGAGCCAGACCAGGCCCCTTTGGATGCGATGTGGGTCACCTGCCAGTGACTTCTCTAGGGAATAGTGACAACTGAAGAATCTGACACCTAAAGTGGAACAAATGTGCTTGTGAGCCCGTTTTTGGAAAGAGTCAAGGTCCACAATTCTCATTCAGAACTGCATCACTAGGGGGTGGGTCTTGGAGGTAGCGCTGTTCCTGCAAGGATGCCCGTCCACCCATGGTGTCAACACTACATCCTGTCGCTCCCCGTGGAGCAGCCCTAGGGGCTGAGTCAGAGCTGGTTCCACGCTGGATGAGATCAGTCAAGGCCCAGGAGGCTTCAGCCTCACTCCGTGCTCGCCATCTCTGGAACAGTCTCCAGGTGTGTGAGATGCAGAAGACGCTTCTCTGATGGCGGCATCTGTGCCCCAACCCCAGCTCTGCGTGTCCGTGCCCTGTGTTGTTACATCCAGGTGGCGCATAGGGAGAAAAGCAGCCTTAGGATTAGAGCAAGGTTTGTCATTAATAATGATCTCAGGTAATCAGTGAGAAGAGTGGAACTTCTTGCTCTAGATTTCAGACTTCCACCCTGACAGGATGAAAGGTCTGTGATTCTGCCCTAATTGCCACTTAATTCATTAGCCTGCCATGGCTTTATGGATGCCACCGAAGGCACGAGGTGCAGCACCTCTGTGGCAGCAGAAAGGACTTTATTGCTCTGTAGCAGGAGCTTCACCTTGGTTTGTATTTGCTCCCCACCTCCCCCAAGTCCCAGGCTCAAAGTAATGTGCCCAGATGTCGCCGCCTGTGAATGGCACTGTGCGGTGGGCTGGGCATCCACCTCATCTGTGGTGAGCAGGAAGCAAGTGGCCAACGAGATGGTGCTGTTAGCTCATGGATGATCTGAGAAGGGGGTGGCTTCCTGGCACATCCTGTGAGAGCAGTCAGGGATGCTTAGACCCGAGGGCCCTTCCAACAATAGATATTTGAAAAGGGTATTCACTGCATAGTTTTCAAATCAGCTATGCTTTCTGACCAATGGAATATTTAGGATCTATAATTACATCATAGCATTTGCCTAAGGTAGTAAACCACAATAAATAGATGAAAGATAGATAGATGATACATGATAGATGATAGAGAGGTAGGCAGATAGAGATAAAGAGGTTGACATCGTAACATAGTTCTGTTATGTATCATGAAGTTCTGTGGATTATAGAAGGGTTAATTCCCTCCCAAAGGGTCCCAGTGCCCAAGCAAGATCCTGAATGTGACAGGCCACAAGGGCTTTCAGTGTCTTCATAACTGACATATCATCCTCCAAGACATTGATCTTGTAACATTTGCTTTTAAAAAATAGACAAATGCCCTAGCTTTTACTTTTTACCACAGCCCTTCCCCCTTCCCTCAGGCATGGTGCCACTGAGGGATGAGAGATAGATCCCAAGGGTGGACCTCTCCTTCTGGGGCTCCCCACTGTAGTGCATAACATGAACATTACCTGACTTGCGGGTTGCGATGCTAGACCCCCCAGCTAGGGCATGTGTAACAGCCCTGAGTACCTACCACCTGCCTGCTAGAACGTGTCTACTGATTCTCAGCTAAACAGTTCCATTGCTGCTGATTCTAGCAAAGAGACCGACTCGGCCACTCATTCACCAGGGCAGAATTTACCTATGGTAATTTCTGACCTTTCTCAACATAAAACTGGTCCCCTTACAGTGAGGTCCTGCTCCGTGGCTGGCTCTGCATACTACTGATCATCTTCACCATGAGAGTGGTTGTAGAAGGAGTGGAAGGCTGTCTAGGTGAAGCTGTAAAGCATCTTCAGCTATGTTGGTGGGCTGAGCAAGCTTTTGATGACCAGTGCTTGGCTCAAGTAAAGTTTAGGACCTTGGTAGTACAGTGATAGTAAAGGACCAATTAAAAAAGAATCTTGAAGGGCCGGCCAAATAGCTTAGCAGATTAAAGCACCTGCAAGCAGGCCCAGGGGCTGGGGGTTTGATGCCCCCAGACCTGCCATGCTTGCCCCGCCCCTGGGGCATGCTGATACAGCAATTGAGACTGGGCATGGTGGTGCGCACCTATAACCCCAGCTCTTGGGATGCTGTAAACAGGAGGATCACTACAAGTCTGATCTAGTAGTGAGATGCTGAACATCCTGTAGACCCTTCCTTAAAATACAANAAAAAAAAAAAAAAAAAAAAAGGAAAAAAAATCTAAGTCTGTCTTTAATCAGAGGAGTTCTTTAGAATGTTCCAGAACATTTTACAACTGCCTGTTAGCAAATGAAATCTGCAAGTCTTCAGGTGGGACTCTGTGGGGTTGTGTGTCATTCCTGATTATTTTCTTTACACTTGAGGGTCATGCAGTGCCTGGCAAATGGGGCAGGCCAGCAAACTATGAGCAGGAAAAGTCAGCTCCCAGAGGTCTCTCCAGAGCTCTCCTCTCTCCTTATCCCTTGCGCTCTCAATGCTCCTTTTTTGCTTATACCTGTGGCTTGGCTTCCAGATCCCTGACTCCTTTCTCAGTCTGTAGCATCTGTGTCAGTTCTTCTTTAGGTTTGCCCTGCCTCTGACTTGTTGGGGGATTGTTAGCTTGGTGGCAGTCAGCTCCACTTTCACCCCTCTATGGTGACCTGGCCCTTCTGTATTTAGGTGGACAAAGGTTGCTGGCTCAAGAAGGGTTTTGCCATTAAGAGAAGTCAAGTTGGTGCTTTGTGGGATTTGGGAAGTAGGACACATTGCCTTCAGGAAGAGGCCAAGGAAAAACACAGAGGAGGAGGATGCGGCCCTTTCCTGGATCCCCGTAGCCAGCCTTCAATTTGGAACAGGAAGACACTGGGACAGTGGTGGCTGCCACAGTGGAAGGGCTCCAGAGCACTCATCCTCAGGAACCATGAAATTCACTTTTTATATATTTGTTTTCATCTTGCCTTTTTGAAGAAGAAATCTAGTAAATAAATCAAGATATCAGAGGGCTCTTTGGAGGGTCACTGTGGCTTGTCGTCCCTTAAAGAGCTTGTCCTGCTGTTTACACCTCAGAACGTAGTTGGTGGTTCCTGGAGCACCCACAGTCCTTCGCGCTGGAGCCCCACCCAGCTGAAAAGTCTGTCACCTCAGGGTGTGAACTCATGCTGGAAAGTGTCTTGGCTCATTAGTCCTGAACTTGCCAGCAGCTGCCTCAGAGAAGGCTTTGAACGCTCTCTGAACTGTGACAACTCAGTGATCTTTCTCCATAGTCAACAACTTGTGGTCTTCCTTACAGGATGAATTCTATAGTAAGGAGCTCTGTAAAGAGGTGAGCTAGAAACCCCGAGAACTCAGGCAGAATTCAGACGCATGCACTTGAACATAGTATATGAAATAAGTTGGGACCGGCAAGATAGCTCAGTGGACAAAAACTCCCGCTTAGGCAAACTTAGGCAGGCGCAGGGACTGCGGTTCAATCCCAGGCATCCCATGGCATACCCCACCCCACTGCAGGCTGGCAGGCCAGAGTCTGGGTGTAGTGGTGCACGCCTGTAATCCCAGTGCTGGGGAGGCTGAAAGCAGGAGGATCACTGTGAGTCCGAGCTGTGTAGTAAGACCTTGAAACAATCAAATATATTTAAAAAGTAATAATAAGTACACGGGGAATCATATGGTTGGCAATGCCCATGTTGCGTAACAGCCTTTCTTTTCAAGAACACGCTGGAGCATGAAATTAATTTTTCACTGAAAATTATTTGATCCAATATTTAACAAATATTAAGTGTCTAGAGGGTGCTTCAGCACTCAAGCCAGGAGCATGAGAAGGCCAAGCCTCTGGCTGTGAGGCTCTTTCCAGATACAGGGGAATCACGGGTTCTCCTGCCTTATAAAAAGGGAAATTTCAAACCTGGAAACCCTTAGCACTGTCGCCACCCCTGAAGCCATGTGGGGGATCACAGGATGTGGTACAGCTTCACCAAAACTTGCTCAGAACTTCAGTGACAATTTCCTGGTTGTTGCCTTAAGTCTTGACAAAATTAGCATGTCATTTGATCCAATTGTATCATGAAAATAAAAATACTGTATGAAAGTTTGAAATAGAAGGAAAGAAATTAATATAGTAGAAAAGTGAGATTGAGGCAAAGGATTTTGACAATATACTAAATAAAGATACACATGCAGACACTTCCACCGGCTGTGCGGCTCGCTCAGGCTGTTCCGGCTAGAGCTGACGTGTTTACAGCAGTGCATCACCACAGGAAGCAGCACCCAGATCCCCAGCAACAACAGCTAGTGCAAACAGGGTCCACGCCCACAAGGGCATGGCCAAGGAAGTTGAAGAAATTATGAGATACCCTCGAAATGGCATCAATAGGAGCTGGGGGGATAGGTTGGTGGTCTAAGCAGCTGCCTGGCAAGCGCAAGGACCAGGGTAACACATCCCATGCCAGACCTGGAACCCCAAGTGTGCTGTGCTGGCCACCAAAACTGGGCATGGTGTCACACACCTATAATTCCAGCACTGGGGAGGCTGACACAGGAGGGTCTGAACGGCATAGCAAGACCCTGTAACAAGTAAGTAAGTAAATAAGTAAGTAAATAAATAAATAAGTAAATGATTAAAAAATTAAAAAGAACATCAGCCAGCCCTTGTGGTGATGCAGCAAGCGGGGTCCAGATGCTCATAGGGTCTTTTTCTGTGCTGTGTAACTTTCCGTTACAGGGGCTGGGGGTAGTTAGAAGAGCAACTACAACAGGGAACCGGATAACATGCAAAGGAGAGATTGAGGAGCTCATCAAGCTCCGTGGGGGCGAGCAGGGAAGGTACGGAACCTCTGGTCACTCACAGGCATCTCAGAGGATAGCGCCCAAACTGGATATGAGACCCGGCCAAAGATGAGTTACAGGCAGCTCCTGGTTACCTTTGATTCTGTCTTAGTGAATGGGAATCTGGCTGAAAACTTGTGACAGGCTTCACACGAGCACCTCCGTGGCACGTTGTCCAGGTCACTTCAGTGATTCAGAAGTGACTGACTGAATCCTGCTATGTGTTCACTTTGTGCTGCCTGACGTAGTGTCTGGCTCTACGTTGCAGCTCTCGGCAGAGGGTGGACGCAAGCTCTGTGAATGTGAACGGAACAGGGGCAAGACAGAAGAATCCATCCGTTCCCGAGGTGCAGAGTCCAGAAGGGACCACCAGTGGCTTAGAAAGTGACTCTGAGCTCGTGGCCTCCTTCACGGCCGAGTGGGGCGCTATGTCTGTGGGGGTTCATGGTGCATTAATTACTAGTCACAAGGAGGATCCCCACTGCGTGGAGAATGCCAGATAGCATCCCTGTGCCGCCCCCAGGGCTGGAGCCCCCACACCTCCACCCTCTTGGTCACGGCCTGTGACGTCTTCAACTTCCGTGAGAGTGGTGAGACAGAGCGCTCACACAGCAAGCGAAGAGAGGGAAGACTTCAGTCCTGGAAGAGAGTGGTGACCTTTGGCCAGGTCAGCAGGTCCATGGCACAGACAGGGGACAGTGAGACAGTGGACAACCATGGGGAGCTCAATAGGGTCCTTACCTTTGAAGCAATGATTAAACAGTGAAGGCCCTCGTGCCCTGCTCTTGGCCTGATCATGAATGCTCCCTGAAAATGGATGAAGGCAGAGGGAGAGCTTCTTGGCTAGGCCGCATTGGTTGGCAGAAGCCCCATGTGCATTCTACTCCTGGTACCCTGAGAAACAGCAGCAGCTGCAAATGGACAAAGACATCGCTGTCACCTTGTTGAGTTTCTCTTCAACATAACTGTCAAGGTGAAATTCTATGGCACCCTGGGAGGCCGAGGCAGGAGAATTCCAAGTCTGAACCCAGCCTGAACAACTAAGTGAGATCCTGTCTTTAAAACAAACACAGAAGCAAATGAACAGTTGAGGATGTAGCTCAGTGAGAAAGCACTGGATCCAATCCCCAGCAATAAACAAAGAAGAAAGGCTGCAGGGACATCTCTGGTATTCACAGAGAGCAGGTTCCTGGACCTGCATGGGTCAGAGCTGTGCACGCTCAAGTCTCTTCTCTAAAACTGAGTGGCTTCGCATACAGCTTTTGTTCATCATCTTTTATTACTTAGACAAATCCTACATTACTATGCCTAATAAGACATGTTATATAAATGTTTGTTATACTGTATTTTCTAATGGAAGAACTAATTCTTTTTTAAAATTTTATTTTTACTTTTTGTATTTTAGGGAAGGGTCTGAAGGATGTTCAGGGTCTCACTACTAGATCAGACTAGTAGTGATTCTCCTGTTTACAGCCTCCCAACTGCTGAGATTACAGGCATGTGTCATCACACCCAGTCTCAGTTTCGGTCTCGGTGCGTCCTGGGGGGGGGTGGGGCTGGCACGGCAGGCCCGGGGATTGAACCCCGGCCCCTGCGCCTGCTTGCACATGCTTTAATCTGCTGAGCTATTTGGTCAGCCCTACAATTTTATTTTAAAGAGTAAAAACAGCAACAAAAGCAAAAACAAAGACAGAAACAGTAACACGCAACAATACATATGGTACAGAATTTCAAAACAAGAATAGAAAATTAACAACGGTGGCTATATTATATATTTTTATTGTCAAATCTGCTGCTCAGAATAACAGATATAGGAAGGCAGAGGTGGTCACTAGTTGAACATAAATGCTTGCTTTCAATAAACCTTATTTTTTCTTGTCCTTTTTAATTTTTATTTTTAAAATTTATTTTAAAGAGAGTATAATAATAATTGATGAGACACTAGAAATGATACACACTTAGAAGAACAAGATGAGAGGTATTGAACTGTGGCGTTTGCATTGCACATTGCTGTCTTTGATGTTGTTGCTCAGATTACAAATATTAGCATATAGCGTTAGTCAAAGTGAAAATTTTAAATATTAACTGCTTCTTTCATGAAACTGATGGAGGCAAGTACACAGACAGGCTAGCTGAAATGACTATTCCTCGTCTCCATCAGTTTTTTGAAAGTAGCAGTGAGTTGTATACTGTATTGCTCGGGGAAATGCTAGCAAGAGACTCTGAATACTCACGGCAGCTGCGCTCTTCAGAATGGTTGGGACCTGCAGCGTTTTAACGTGTAGATGTGGGTCCCCCTGACTGCTCCTCCAGGGTGAATGCGTGTCAGTTTTGTTTCCACCTGGCTTTGAAATAGCTCTTGAGCTGCCATAGGTTGAGTCAGCCTAACAGCCCCTAGAGCGATGAGGCGTTGCCCCCGCTGCAGGTGACGAGGGCGCTAGGTGCTTTCCACGTGCCTGGCCTTCTGCTCAGAGCTGGGTGCGGAAGGCCTGGGACTCACGACAGCCATAGCAGAGGGGTCACCCATCAAGAATGATGCCACATGACGGTGCCCCCCGCCCTGGAAAGAGTGGCGTCCAGAGGGAGGGGAGGCTGCGGCGGAGTCAGCAGGTCCATTCCAGTCAGACCCTAGCAATGAGCAGCAGATTTATAAAAGCAAGCGGTAGTGACAGGCTGAGTTCTCACCTTATCTGGCAGCTTTGAGTCATACTTGAGTCAGAGGCAGGGCTTAAACCTGAGAAGAGACAATGTGGTAGAACACCTCCCAGAGGTTTACTGTAGAATCTTTTGCTGGATAATAATTTTACAGTGGGTTACAGGAGTATGGATCAAGTATAGAGATACCATAGATTATTAAAACGAGAGATCGACTTCCAGGAAGGAAGCTGAGGAAGTCTACAGAAGAAGCTCAGTTCAAGCCCCCAGCCCCGCCTTCCTGGCCGCATGAACTGTGGGGAGACTCGGGGGGCTTACTCAGTGTCTCCCTCCTTCCCGGAGCCTCCGTGAGGCCTCCCTCCAAGAGAAAACTGAGTTCACCAGCAGGCGTTGCTCGTGCAGGAGTCCCACTCGGAAAGGGGCCTGGATGGGGCGGCGCGGCCTGCGCTGGGGTCCGGCCGCGGCTGTCCCTTTTGCTTTCAAGGGCTGATTCCTCAGGAGAAGCAGAGCCCTGGGACGCGGCGGGCACTCTGCGGGGCGCAGCTGGAGAGGTGAAGGTGCGTGCATCCGCCCGGCCTGCTCGAGGGCTTGCCATGGCGCATTATCCATTTCTCCTCTTTCCCTTCCTCTTTGCTTCTGAACGAATCAAGCCAGAGGTCCAGGCGAGGAGGAGCTTGGCTTCTTCCAGACGGACGAGGGAGAGACCGAGCAGGCTGGCGCGCTCTGCTGCGCGGGTGCAGCGTGCGGGCCTCTGCGTGGCTGCCTGGCTCGCCGGGGATTGAGGGTGATGCGCAGTGAGGACAGGAGAGTAGTTTCATGCTGGGGATCCGATTAGATAAGCCATTCTGCAAGAACGTTGTGAGACAGAGTCTTCGCTGTCAAGAAGACATTTCAGACAGTTTAATAGAAAGTTAGAATGAAGCCCATTATGTCTGGTTCAAATTGAAGCCAAGAATACTAGAATTTGAACCTTGCCTGGCAACTTATAAATGCCTGAATGGAAAATGTGCATGCGTATAAACTCCCCAGCATGCTCTGCTGCAAGTCTGTGGTCCAGCGACCCGACCTCTTGGGCTTAAAACATGTCATGTACGATCTCTAAAGGGCATCAGGGCTCCCTGAAGAAAAGGCTGATTCTAAATCAGCGCCAAAGAAACTACCAGATGCGCTTAGAATTTCTTTCTTTTTTTCCACCAAAATGTAAAACAAATCACAGGGAATGTGGAGCAGCTCGAGGGGTTTCTTGGGGTCATATGCGAGGCATCCGAAGCATCATAGTAATTACAGTCATGATTTATAATTCACGGAATAGAGAAGAATTCCTGAGCCCACACTAACTCATGAAGTTAGAAAGAGAATTAAAAAACCGAAGTTGGATGTGAACGTTTTCATACGTTCTGAGAGAAGGAAGTAAATGCCGTTGAGCTTGCCCAACAGACCAGAAATGGGGTTCATGCGATGGAAGATGAGTTCAAGTTATGGCATCTTGATAAAAGAAAAAAAATAATAATGTCAACACTTCTTGACATCACGCCAGTCAGGGAGGGGAGGTGCTGCGGGTGTTCTGGGGTCGGGAAGCAATGATGTAACCCGAGAGGCAGATGCGGCGCTCTGCAGCCCTCTGCTCAGAGGCGCACCCTCGCCGTGGGCCGGGGCTGCACCGCACGGGGCTCGCACCATACCCTCACCACGAAGGCCACTTCCAAGCACATTTGGGGCTGGGGGTTCAACGTAGGAATTTGGAGGGCACCGCGTTGTCAGTCATGGACTATTATCAGGGGTACTGCTCCTCTTTGAGATTCAACACAACTCTCACCTTGCTTCCCCCCCCAAGCTTATAAATATTTTATTTTAGTTATCATAGTTGTACCGAAGGACATACAGTGCTTTTTCTCAAATATTTTTTATCAAGATTTTTAAAAAAATTTTTGGGCTAGGGGGATAGCTCAGAGACATAAGCCTGGCAAGTGCAAGACCCCAAGTTCTATCCCCAGCATCGCCCCCAAAAAGATTTTTTATTTTTATTTTTTAAAGAGAATGAAAAATAGTAAGAGAATCTATTAGCAATGACACAGAATTTCACTAAACAAAAGGATAAGAATTCAAAAGGGGTTGTAATATTGCATATTATTATCTTCAAATTAGTTGTTCACATTACCAGCTGTAAGTATGCAAAATTGGCCAAAAAATTAAAAAAGAAAGAAAAAAAAGAATTAATTGTTTCTTTCAATACACCAGTAGAAATCACCAGTAAACAACCCAAATGTCCATCAGTCCTGGAATGGATAAAAAAGATATATTCTTTAAAGTGAATAAAAAATAGTAAAAGAAATTAGACATGATACAGAATTTCACTAAACAAAATAATAGGAATTCAACAATGGTTGTTATGTTGCATAATATTGTCTTCAAATGAGTTGTTTAGATCCTCAAATATAAGCATGGGAAATTGGTTAGAAAAAGTTATAAGAAATTAAAAAGGAGAAGAAAAATGACCATTAACTGCCCTTTTTCACAGACCAGCAAAAATCAGCAATATAATTATATATTCTCAGTTACTCTTCTCTTGTTGTTGGGACCAAATACCTGACACCCAAAATGAAGGAAGGGTTTATTTAGCTCACAGTTAGTGGAGGTTTCAGTCCGTATTCAGCTGACTCCAAGGCAGAGCGGCACATGGCAGAGGGCAGCAGTTCACAGCAACACCAAGGAGCAAGAATAGCAGCAACAATGGCTGCAGAGGGCAAGTCCGTCTCTCTGTCTCTCTTGTGTTGCATTCAGGCTTTCTTCCCCAGGCTGGGGGTAGCACTCACACCCGTAAGCCCAGAAGTACCAAGACCATAACCTCAGGGCATCATGGGCTAATCACAAACTCTGTAAGTCCCCACACCATGACTGCATGAGGCTTTGGGGGACAACTAGACACAAATCATCACATATATATTCTTTTTTCCCTTCTTTCTGTCTTTCGTCCTTTTCTTCACCCCAATTGTTCTTTCCCTTTGGACAGATTGTTTCCCTTTCACAATATGTATTTTATTTTTATACACTGGAGTATTACTCAGCTATGAAAGAAGGCAAACACGAGGCTTTTGTAGGTAAACAGATGCAACTAGAGACCTCATAGGAGAAATAAATCAGACCCACGTGTGTAAGCATCATATTGTCTCCCTAAAGTAAGTGCATCTTCTTACTTTTAGAGCTTTTCTCCTCAGAAATGCATTTGTGCCTGTATCTGCACAGGATATCATAATATAATTTCCTACTAAAATGACTTATTTGCATCTTGATAATTGTGAGAACAATCAAAGGACCTTCCTCATGAAAATCCTTCAGTAAAACCTTCCTGGAAGATGGGAGGAACAGGTTCATGTACTCTGTGATGAGCCCACAACAGTACTTACAGCAGGAGAGTTAGAAGGATTCTGCATTAATGTTGGAAAGAACTTTCTCCCAATTAATGTTGCCTGAAAGTGGAATAAATTGCTTCTCCTGGTAACACTGCCAGTGAGCTCGGGTTCCTAATTCTAAATAGCCACACTCACATGATGAGTTCCTGTCTGAAAACAACCCTCAGCTACCTGGTCCACTTCCACTTCCTGGTCCACTTCCACTTCCTGGTCCACTTCTACTTCCTGGTCCACTTCCACTTCCTGGGCCACTTCTATTTCCTGGACCACTTCCATTTCCTGGTCCACTTTCACTTCCTGGTCCACTTCCACTTCGTGGGCCACTTCTACTTCCTGGGCGACTTCTATTTCTGGACCACTTCCATTTCCTGGTCCACTTCCATTTCCTGGTCCACTTCCACTTCCTGGGCCACTTCTATTTCCTGGGCTACTACTACTTCCTGGGCCACTTCCATTTCCTGGACCACTTCCATTTCCTGGGCCACTTCCACTTCCTGGTTCACTTCCACTTCCTGGTCCACTTCCACTTTATGGACCACTTTCATTTCCTGGGCGACTTCTATTTCCTGGACCACTTCAATTTCTTGGTCCACTTCCATTTCTGGGTCCACTTCCACTTCCTGGTCCACTTTTACTTCCTGGGCCACTTCTACTTCCTGGGCCACTTCTACTTCCTAGGCCACTTCCACTTCCTGGCCTTGTTTGTATAGTGAAGCAGCTGGCAGAGGTGTCTTCCAAATTTTTTCATGCTGTTTTATTCCTGTGGAAACAGTTTCTCATTGGTGGTTGTGCTCCAGAATGCTGAGAAATGAAAAATGCAAGTATATTGGTAAATGTTCCTCTTAATTTCCCATCAGGCAAGCCTCACATTTTCTGGTCAGGATACCTTTAGCTGAAAGAGCATAAAGTCTCTTCAGCTCCATATGTAAAAGAAGGTTTGTTGTAAGGATAGCGCAGGTAATCATATGAGTGTTTCATCCTCAGAAATAAGGGAAGTGGATTTGAAGAGTCAGACTCCAAGGCATTATCTTGCCCTCCAAAGGTGCAGAGGGATACTTTATCTCAAGCTTGCTCTTCTTACTTGCCACTGTCTCCCTGTTGAATCAGTGGCTTTCTTTGTTTCATTGATCCCTGATATTCTGATGGCAAATGTCCTTTCAGGTCAGTAAATGAAACCCCAGCTCCCTAAAACAAATAAGACCAGATCTGAGCTTTGGTGTTTCTTAGTTCAGTTGCTAGCATGAGGGAACCTGGTTTCCCTGGAGTCAGCCTTAGATTTTCCATAGACAAGCAGCTCCAAAGATGGTCTTCCCGAGAAAGTGTGGCTTCAGGTCCTTGTGGGTAGGGTCACAGATACAAGGGACAACATGTGGGGCACATAGACCGACTATTAGAACAGCCACAGAGATTGGCTGTCAATGTACAGATTGATATGACACACTGTTGAATGCCAAAGAAATTCCAGAATGAATTGCAGCTGTGGAGGGAAGACAGAGCAGTCTCGAGATGCTAACCTGAGGGCAGCGCAGCTCTTCAAGGCAGAGTTGCAAGCTTCTTTCCTCAGGTGGACTTCAGGGCTTGGAAAAAGAGCGAGGCAGCGTGAAGTTGCGTGGAAGTTGCAGGAAGGCCTGAGAGTGGAGGAGAGACATTGGGCGGCTCTGGACCAGGAACCAGGCCTTCCGAAGTCTACAAAGGCTGAAGGAGATGACAGGGACAAAAGGAGACGTTGAACCTGAAGGAAGATTCAGTACAGGGGTGGCAGAGCACACTGCTTTCTCAATGCTGAAGGCTGGCTGGGCTTGTCCTGCCCAGCAGGCATATCGTGACATCTCTGTGTCTCCGACTGAACACAAAACAATGTCCCACCTGTACCTTCCGTGCCTAAAGGGACCTACTGAGACTTCCGTGTGCTTCTCTAGATAGACGCTCATCTTTCTTTATTTATGAAGTTGTGTGTGCATGCATGCCGACTCCCAGTGTAGCGCACAAATGTCATTTCATTCACTGTGCCAAGGTCCAGTACTTAGAAGAGTGAGGAGCACCATGAATCCATGGACCCAAGTTCTATATACCCCTGGTCCCCCTTGTAATCAGTACCCACCCTGGCAATTGGAGATCCATTTTCTGTCTATATGGCCCTGAAATGTCACCTATATGAAATCTACATGGTGAACCTCCATGAGCTCAGCTTTTTTATTGAGCGTGATGCATTGGGAACGCTGCCCAGTTGCTTGGATTGGTGGTGTGTTCCTTTCAAACTGGGCATCATGACTTTGTAAATATACCCTGGGATTCATTTATCCATTCATTAGGTTAAGAACATTTGGGTTGTTGACAGATTCTGCATGCTATTAACCTTATGCAGAGGATTTTTTTTTTTTAATTTGAGGGAAGGGTCTACAGGGTGTTCAGGGTCTCACTACTAGATCGGACTTGTAGTGATCAGCCTATTTACAGCCTCCCAAGTGCTGGGATTACAGGTGCGCACCACCACGCCCAGTCTTGATTGCCATCTCAGCGCGTCCTGGAGGCGGGGCCGGCCCAGCCAGCCCAGGGATTGAACCCCAGCCCCTGGGCCTTCATGCAGGCACTTTAAGCTGCTGAGCTATTTGGCCAAGAATGAACTTTAGACTTGAAGACTATTTCTAGAATTATGGCATAGTTTTCTATCCCATTTTCTGTATAGTTTGACCTATTCCCTTGGTAGTGTCTCTTGAGAAGTTCTAAATTTTGAATAAGTTCAAGTTATAATTTATTCCTTCAATGATCCCATTTTTGGAGCATACCTAACTGTAAGTCTTAAAGAATTTCTCTGTTCTAGAAATCTCAGGGCTTAATTTAAGATATATATTTAAGTCCATTGGCCAGTTTGAGTAAGTTTTACCTTATTTTATTACCATTTTGTATATGAATGTTCAAATTTTCTAGCAACACTGGTTTGAAATTGTCATCCTGTCTCCCCTGAATTTTCTCTGAGTTGTGTGGGAAGTCACCCGACCTGTTCAGTGTCAGTTTATTTCTGGATGCTGCAGCCCAGTCACCGCTCCTAAGCTGCTTTGATTACCCATCTCCAAAGAAGTATTAACATCACGTTGTGTGAGGCTTCGAGTGTCTTTCTTTTCAAAATCATTTGGATCCTTTGGTCCCTTTGTATTTTCCATATAAATTGTAGAATCGCTATGTCAATTTCTACAATTCCCTGCTGTGATTTGGACTGGAATTTTATCAAATCTATAGATCAGCTTGGGGACAATTAACATCTACACAGTTCCTAAAGCAGGATTCTTAGGCTATTTTTCTCTGTAACTACCCTTCTTTCTAATATAGGCATTTACTGCTATAAATATAACTTTAAGCATTGCATCCTATAAATTTTGATAGATTATAATTTATATTTATTGTAGCTTGAAGTATTTTCTTTTAGCCTAAAGTATTCCTTTAAATTTTCTGCCTGAACCAAGTAGTAATTAGATGATCATTGTGCAGTTTTCCTATAATATCTTTTTCACTGAGATTTTTCTCTTATTGATTTTTAATCTGACTTGGCGCTGGTCAGTGAGCATGCTTAATAGGATTGGAGTCCTTCTAAATTTATTCAGAATTTTTTGGTAACTCTAAATATTCTACCTTGGAAACTGGTCAGTTGAAATAAATGGAAACATTTTTGCTGTTGGGTGAAGTGTTTGACAAATGCCAGATATTTTAAAAATCAAATTTATAATTAAAAAGTTAGCTATTATTTCTTCAAATATTTTCCCTCTAGCCTTATTTTATTGATTGTAACTACAAATAAATCATTCAGATTTTACAGCTGAATAATTTATGCTTCTGCCAATCTATGTTTCATTTTCAACATTTTAATGCCTGTGTATTCAGTTTAAGAGTCCATCTCTTACTGTGTCAAATTTGCTATTATTCTTATCCAATTATTTTATGTCTCATTCTAGCCTCACTTCTAAAAATTCAATTTAGTTTTATTTGTTCCATCTTCTTTTATGATTGTACTGCTTCTTACTCTCTTAAATATATAAAATAAAGATACACATATAAACCACTTTTTGTACCAATCTTTTGATATCAGTTTCTGATTTAATTTCAATTAGTTGATTTTTTTTTTAATCATGCTTCTGTGTTCATGTCGGGGAGACTTTGACTGGACACCCAACATCGTGATTTTTCTAATCTTACTGGGTGGGATCTTTTCTTTTGTTTTGATACAATTATTCATTTTCATTAACAAAACAGGTTTTTGGCTCAGTTTAAAAGTTGGCTAATTCAAAGCCAGTGAGCACTCAGGACATAGGAGAACCTGTACTGTAACATCATGTAACTCAGTGGTGTCTCAAATTTTCT
>NDGN011382529.1:0-21907 GCA_002564285.1 Tympanoctomys barrerae | reverse complement strand
GGCTGGAGAAATCCTCCAGGCTCTGCACCGGGGCCCTGGAGTCATGGAGGCCATGCTGGCGGGGGCTACGTGAGAGCGAGGAGAGGAGAGGACTCAGGAGAGACCAGATACGCAGGCCCCACCCGCAAGGTGGAGGACAGGAGTAGGCACAGACAAGGCCGCAGGCCATAGGCCAGGGACCTGGTGCCTCGGATGGTGTCTTCCCACCAAGCTTGCTCCTGCTCAGTGTGCACAGCCCGTCTGACTGCGAATCCCGGCACGGCTTGGAAGTAAGCTAGTGGGTTCAAGAACTGCTTAGAGCTCTGACGGCAACGGCTCCTCTCGGGCTACGCTGTGTTCCTCCTGCGATGTGCCGGGTTCGGCCGGCTGAACTCCCTGGGGCTCTGCTCTCTGGGTTTCTGCTCTCCCGTGACTCAGGCTCCAGGTGCCAAAGTTGGTGGGGACAGTGAGGAGGCGGGGAGCTGTGGCGGCCCCCGTGGGAGGCAGCCGTGGGGGCGTGGAGGCCACAGCTCGCGCTCTCCAGGCTTCCAGCTGAGTCCGTCCCAGGTCCTGGGCCCATCCGTGTCTGCGTGTCCACCACCTGGCTTGCCCTGCAGTGCTCCTGTCCCTAGAGCCACGTCTCTCTCACACACTCAGAGCCACCGCTGACCCTTACGTGATACCCACTGCCATCGCCCTGGGGACACGCCTGCTCCCCACACCTGTGGGCCCGTCAGTCATCACTACGGGCAGTAAATAAGTGGAGAACCCAGGCGGGGAGGAGTCTGTGTGCTGTCCTGGTCACTCCCTCCAGGGAGGAGGGCCTAAGGTTGCCTGCCCTCTCAGCTGAACCCACACTGGGCTGTGTGGAGCCGGTGACACTGGCGCCCTGCCTGTACCATCCAGCAGCTTAGAGTCAACAGCAGACTGGCAGGCCAGGCCCTTGCGCTCTCTGACCTGCGTCTTGCGCTGGGCCGCTCAGTGGCAGCTGGGGACCAGTGGGCCAGCCTATGTGAGGCTGTGCCTGTCCTCCTGGCCCAAGTGGCACTTTCACGGCTTACAGTCGTGTTTCTGCAAGAATGGTGACCACACCTGTGGCTACAAAGAGAGCAGACTTTGCAGGAGGACAAAGGGAGGGGCCTGGGGCACAGTGGCCAGGCCACAACTGGCAGGGAAAAGGGCCCTGCAGGAAGAGCATGGCTGAGAGTGGGGCGGTGACAGAGGCAAGCAGCTCAGGGCCCCGGAGATGCCACGTGAGGTGGGGAGGGTAGATAAAGGTCAGAGCCGCGGGCCGCGGCAGGGGGTGCGGTCCTGAGCCACTGCCGGGACCCTCTGTCTCACAGTTACCTGGTGGCTCTGCCCACTGCGCTGTGTGCCCAGCCTCCCCAAGGATGAGCCCTTTGGCTTTTATTCAGTTTCAATGAAAGCAGCTGAGGAGGCCGTGCGCCGACCGCACCATGTGGGGGCGCTGCTCTGCAGAGCTCGAGGGCAGCAATTGGCCGTGATGGAGAAAGATCCTCCGGCTCCCTGTGCAACTGGGCAGCCCGGGCACGCCTGTCGTGAGGGCAGCCGGCCTCGCTGGACTCAAGCCGCGGGTCCCTCCTGGCCAGCCCCCAGGCCCGAGCCCCTCTCGTGAGGCGCAGGGGTCTGTGCCCCCAGATGCAGCACCGACAGCACAGGCAGTGAGAGAAGCGCTTCCAGAGAAGTCTGTAGTGACGGCCTGCGTGCTTCCGGGTACTTTTACGCTACAGGGGCCACGCTGGAGGCTCACTGGCTGAGAGGTGCCACGTGGGCCCGGAGCGCTGGAGCGAGAGCACCGCCCATCCGGAGGTAGGGCTGAGCACATACCAGTGCCTGGCAGCTGGGCAAATCACTACAAGCGCACAGGAAGATGCTCGGTGCCACAGGGAGCCAGACCAAGGCCACACAGGGGCTGCCTCGCAGCTCAGGTCAGCATGGCGAGAAGCCCAGGGCAGCGCAGTGGGCAGAAGCCAGGATGCTTGTGCTCTGGGCGGAGACTCGCCCTTGATCCAGCAGCACCCTCCTGGGGACATAGCTCAAGAACTCAAGGCTGGGATCCCAGCAGGTGTCAGAACACCCAGGTCTGGAGTGTCGCCATTTGCAACAGCCAAAGGGTGGAAACCCCAGCAGCGTCCAGCAACACAGGGATCCTCCATGCGGGGGAGTAGTATTCAGTCACGAAACGGAAGAATCCCGACCCAGGTGCTGAGCCCAGGGGACCTCTGCTCCAGCCTTCACAGGTGCCTGGCACTCCTGGCGCAGCAGACTTGGCTGCTTGTGCACCAGCTGGCAAACCCCACCTGTGGCCTGGCGGGGCTGCCGCACTAAAGCTCCGGAGCTCTGCTCGGCAGCAGAGCTGGGCCATGCCCACCCACAGCGGGCTCCTCTGTCACCTGGCGGCAGTGTGGTGCGGTGCAGCCTCGTGGCCAGGTGCCGAGTCCACGCTGCCCAGCTGTGCTGCTGGCCACGGTTCCCCTCTGCCTGCTGGCCAGAGAGCCGTGCAGGGACAGGGGTGCTCTGGGCTTGGAGGGATGAGGAAACAGAAAGGCACGCGTGGGGCAGCTTGGCTGGAATCCGCTTCTTCTGGGGCGAGCTGCGCCCCCAGGGAGGGTCGGGGACGAGCTGCCCGGACCCCATTTGTCCCCCCAGCAGCAGCAACAGCAGCTCTACCTCCCGCCACCGAGTCCTCTGTACAGGGACGCTAGCTGCCTGCTTTGGTTTCCAGGCGCGTCTTTGTCTGCGTGCTAACGCACTCAATGCCGCAATGATTCTGAGTCTGCTCTCCAGGCCTACGCTCGCTCGCCACCGGCCTTAATCCCTAAAGGCTGAGAGAGCCCTGCCCGAGCCGCACAGCTGGGCCCTGGCCGTGCCCTGCCCGAGCGAGTGGCAGCCGCACGGGAGCTTTGCAAAGCATTCTTGGGGGCCGCACAATCCACTCCTTTCAAGAGAGGGAAACAGGAAGAAAGGCTTGGGGCCTTTGATCACTTGATGAGCGCCCGGCTGCAACGTAGGCCTCCAGCTTCTCAGGCCAGACAAAGACGGCGGGCAGCACGGGACAAAACCCGGCAGCCTGGGGGGAGGTGGCCTGGGAAAGGCCACTCGCCCTTTGATCTCTCCCGAGACCGCGGGGCGGGTCAGGGGATTTCACACCGGGAAGGGGAGCAGGTCAGGAGCAGAGAGGGTGAGCAGCCCCAGAGAAAGCCGCAGCCGGCCCCGTGGCCTGTTCCGCACCACTGGGCTTGCACTGCGGGGCGCTGAGCCCACACTTGGAATGGAATCTGATGCTGCATGGTTGCATGGCGTGGTGGCCAGCACCCTGGACAATAGCCTGCCCTCTGTTCCGAACGGCATCTCCCCATGCCACTCCATGGGGGGCAACTGTGTCTCTGGAACTCCATCACCGAGGGGCTCCACACACCTACTCAGGGCCCTCCGTGTGGAGGAGCAAGCGCCCCTTCTCAGCAGGCTACATAAGTGTTTATGACAGCAGCCAGACAGGCAGAGATAAAACGGTTCACGTTGTTCTGGGGGGTATTTTGAGCAACGGAGGAAAACGTACTGGAGACAGAGGGTGGGCGGTGAAGGAGGAACTGTAAACCCTGTCGATGCTCTGAGCTCCAATTTGCACAAGAAAGAGTGTTTAAGGAGGAGACAGAAACAGTAACAAAGACGAAATGACTTTGAACTAAAAGTTGGGATTACGCTGTGTTCTACTACGAACGGCAACCACGCACGCTCGTGTTCTGCCGGCTCGCCTGTGCACAGCCCTGACACTCAGCTAACTCAGGTGGTACAGACCCCCTCCCCCCCAGGTCTGGCGGTAGCAGGAGGGCAGTGCACCCTGGCCCCAGCCACTGGGAACCTCGGGCGCCTCGGCCCATCCCTGGGACCATGTGGCACGTGGGCCTCTGTTCCCCCGTCACACACTGCAGCCAGCTAAAGAGGGGCACTGGTTTCTTTTCCTTTGTTGCCAGAAGAAAATGGAGCAGGAAAGAAGCCTGCCGTGGCGTTTGCGTGCTGGGGGCGGGGGAACCCAGGTCTGCACTCTGGGCCAGCAGAGGGGCGTGCCCCTGCACAGAGGGGTGACTTGCACGGCCTGTGTGTGTTCAGAGCCTGGGAGACTGCAAAGCACACCTAGCTCTGTGTTTCCCAGCCTGACTTCCAGCAGGTGCTGCAGGCAAAGCAGCGCTCGAAAGGCCCGGGCTGGGGCAAGCTGGGGGCACCCAGTGCAGCTCAGTGCCTGGGACCCAAGGGTGGTTCCCCATGGACCTCTGCTCGGCCTGCAGCTCTGGCTCCCATTCCACGATCATGGAGACCCTGGGGCCCTGGCCAGATGCCTCTGGCGGGCAGAATGGTGGCAGTGGGTGCTGAGCTGCTGCCGTGGCCCTGTACTGTGCAGTGGTCCCTGAGAGGTGACACTTTGTTGCCCAGGCACTGTCCCCACTCTGTGTGAGGGAATTTGGTCCGAGGGCCTGATGCGCATGCACAGGCCCTGGGATCCACCCAAGCACTGCAATTACCATCATTCCTTTGAGGCCTGGGAGCTCAAGCTGCATGACAGGAGCACCAGAGATTTTGAGGAAACCAAGTTCATTGTGCAAAGACAGCTTTAACTGCAGCGAAGAGCTGCTCCAACAGTAAGGATGTCTGAGCCTGCTGTGGCCTTTTAAGATTCAAGCTACACTCTCCCAGGCTCTGATGTGGTCTCACAGTGGGTGTGGTGGATTCTTATCAAAGCCCTACTATGTGCCCAGCACCTGCAGACTGATAACAAAGGCCCAACTGCAGACATAAATGTGCTTGCCATAAACAGCCTTCAAATAATTCAGGACAGGGACAACAATCCAATGATGATTTTCTCCAAGGACTCCGCAGAGTAGTACACCCCGTGTTGCTGTGGCAACGCCTCCCGTTGCCCAGCCACAACAAAGCAGCCTGACGCACGCTCTCACCTTTGGCCATCTTATTGAGAACCATGTCGATCAGGATGTAGGTTCCACTCCTGCCGGCGCCATCGCTGTCAACGGAAGGAGAGAGGGTGAGGATGCTGTCTGCCCCGCGAGCAGCCCCGGGAAGACTTCATGGAGGATAGAGGAGGGGAGGCGCGAGGGCAGGGAACCAGCATGGTGTGGGCGCACTGGCTTCCTTTTCCTCCACCCTCTGGCTAAAGATGGCTAAATCTTGTCAGGAAACAAAGGAAATAAAGAACTGTGTGGCTGAGTTGGAGGTGATGGCGTCAGGTTAAAAATGTCCCCAGCGCACTATCCCTGTCCCCAAAGGGCCGCCAGCCTGGGCGTGTGTCTGCCCTCCCGGTCGCCTGTCCTTCCTCCCAGCAGCGGGAATGTGCGTAGTGCCTGTTCCCCAATCGAATCGCAGTCCTGGAAAGGGCTCTTGCGCAGCCTCCTGCTCGCCCTCCCAGCCGGAACAGGGACATCTGCCGCGTGGACTGGGGCTGCAGCGATAATGCTCTTAACGCCGTCTCCGCAGCCAACTGGAGAGGGAAAGTTCCTGCTGTTGGAAGGTGGGCAGCCGCTGTGTCGCCCTCTTCCCGTGACAAGTGTGCAGCCACTCCTTTCCCAAGGGGCTGCCTTCCGAGGGAGGGAGACAGGCTGAGGTCAGACGGGCCTAGCCCTGAGCGCAGTGAGGTTGGCTGGTGCGCGGAGAGCCCTTACAGTGCTGTTCCCGCCGGAAGGAGGACGACTTTGAGGAGAGCAGGAAGCCTTCCGTTTTGAGACTTTAAGAAGTGGGCTGGGCATGGTGCCCACGCTGCTAATGCCGCATTGGGCGGCCGAGCAGCAGGGCCACTGGGAGTTTGAGGCCACCTTAGGCTGCCGCATAGTGAGCTCAAGGCCAGTGTAGCTCACTGCATAGCAAGATCCTGTCTCAAAAAGCAAACAAAACAAAACAAGTGAAAAGTACATAAGTTGAGCTAGAATGGTGGTGGAGGTCGGGACTCCTGAGGCAGAAGATGGTTGCAGACTCCCAGCCTGGGCAACTTACAACTTAGCAAGAGCCTACCTTAAAATAAAAACGGAGAAAGGCTGAGGATGCAGCTCAGCACAAAGTCCCTTCCTTCTATCCCCCGTGCTTAAAAAGAAAGGAAAAAAACAAAAAAGCACATGACTGGCAAACCACTCTGCCCTCAGCTCCTGCCAGCATGTGGCTGCGATGCCCTAGAAGCTGGGGAGAGCCGCCAGCTGGCTTTCCTAGCGACAAGGCCCTGTGCTTGGTTTTCTTGCTGGGAAGCTGTGGCTGGAGAAACACTTCACCCCATGGGCTTCTGCGCATGCCCGTCTTCTCTGAGCAGTGGTGGAAGCCACATGCCTGTGCTGCGCGGTCTGAACGCTTGTCCTGAGTGGTCGCAGCGGGCGCATGTGCCAGTGCCAGGTGCAGCAGAGAGCCACTGCAGGATTCTGGAGGAGGCGCCGTCCTCCTGGAGCATAGGGACAGAGCTGTGTCCCCTCACAGGCGTGAGCGTGCACCTCACACACCTGCATAGATCTTGGGCTTGGTCTCTGGAGGTGGGCTTCCCTTTTACTCCAGGCCGAAAGGTTCATTTAGTGAGGCAGTTCTGGAAAGTGGATTAGGAGCCCCACACACGGGCAGCGGAGCCTTGAGTCCGGTGGACACACCCCTCCACCTCGTCTGTGCTGCGAGGACTCTTCCCAGCCCGTGTGACGGATGTGGGTCTCTGGAGCACTCCAGAGCCCGCACAAAGACCTGCAGGTGGCAGGTCACCTCCTGTGGCGACAGCTGCTGTCTCTCCTTGCAGCTGGCCACCCTGGCCGTCTGCATGGTCCTCCACCTCTGCTGAGCTCCCTCTGGGGATGACCAGACACATCTCTCAGTTTTGTACCATGGGCTTTAGGAAAAAGTGGGGTAGGAGTCTCTGGAAATAAACGATGGAGCAGGATGTGGCGCTGGTAGAAAGCAAGCGCCGCTCCAGGGCCAGTGAGCGGGCTGAGCAGCTGTCCAGCTGGCGGCAGCATGCTGGCGTTTACGTCTTTGGTTCCCGCAGTGGTGCTCCCAAGCAGGAGGAGAGCCCAGCTCCTGCGCTAGCCACACTGGTTACCTCAGACACGGCAGAAACATTGTAACCCACATTAAAGTTGTACTTGCCTGCAGTGAACGATTATTGGACAAGAACGGCCCCTGTAGCACTTGTTTACTTTTCTGAAATAAAAAGAGATAAAAATTACAGAGATGCACTAAGACGGCGTCCTCCAAACTCCTAAACTGAGGCAGCAGTTATGTCCCCGAAACCACTTGGTGACCACTTGTGTACAAGGAGAATAAGTTGCACACAGAGTTGTCGTCTCAGTACTACGCAACAGAGCTTTCGAGACAGTTCCGCCACCTGTGTAGGACCTCTCCCCTTCGCAAGCATGCGCTCCGGCCTCCAGCCACGGCCCTGGGGCGCCCCAGCACTCATGCCTGCCCTGTGTGGACCCCCTCGCCCCAGCTTTGTGGGTATGACCCAGCTGCCTCAACGCTCCACCGAGCTTCTGGGCCGGCAACTTGTGCTAAGGGTTCTGTGTCCCCACCTTCATGGGATGGGACGGTGCTATGTGGTCTAAAAACTGTCCCAGGACCTGGTCCTGTGTGTCGGTCTTGGGTAAGGAGATCTGAATTACAGAGAAAGTCTATAAAGTCCAAGGCGGTTTTCTACATCTTGATAGATCTGTACCTTTAACAACAGACCTCTCCTGCAGAGCAGAGGTTGTGAAAATTAACAGTAAATATATAATTATGACTTCACTAACCAGCCCCTAGCCACATAAGCAGGCTGACTGCAAAGTCACTGTACAAGCTTCAGGTGGTTTTCAAAAAGCTTTAGTGAGAGAACAAAACACATTTAACAAGGCACATCAAACTTCTCAGTACAATGCCCCTTAATAAATGAATCGGAAGGCAGGATCTCAGTTTATTGGCAGGGAGAATGGGTGACAAGTGTTCTCGAAGTGCGGCAGGAGCCCTCCACCCAGATCAAATTTAAAAAGATGACGGTACAGAAAAACATTTTCCCCTTCAGCTACAAAGAGGAGCCATCATTTCTTCGCAGAGGTCTGCTGGCGCATTGCCGTGGCTGCCAGGTGACAGTCACTCACCGCTGGTGGGAGAACCGGAGCCGCCCTCCCTTCCCTACTGCTCCGTAGCAGCGTCAGCAGCACAAGGCTCTTCTGCTGGGAGTCGGAGCCCTGACCTGGGCCATGGCGCGGGGTGCAAGGGTGGCCGCAGAGCAGGAGGAGAGGCGCCCACCTGCAGAGAGGGCTGCTCAAAGCCCTGCTCAGCTGCTCTTGGTGTGTGCGGAGGGAGGCACGGGGAGCCTTGGGAAAGAGCGGGCCCAGGGACAGCAGGCCTCGACCTTTCCGTCGCACCGCTATCTCTGCCAGAGCCGCTCCTGGCTTACAGCACACCACAGAGAAGCACATGGAAAAGAGGTGGGACGTCCTTTCCGTCCACTGTGCGGTCAGTCTTGCCCACTCCTGACACAGTGGTGCCACACCGACCTGGGCCCCCAGATGTAGCCGGAGCAGGAAGGGCGAAGCCCCAGGGCTGGATGAAGACCGTGTGGGGTTGGGGTGCTGCTCAGGGGGAGCACTGACATGGGCTGTGCAAGGCCCAGGCTCCAGCCCGTAAAAAAGGAAGCAGACAAGGTTAAAAAAAGGATGGGTATGTGCAGAGCTGGGGGCTCAGGGGACACCCCATCCTCCTGTGACAGCAAACCCTCACTGCCGGGCCACGCTGACGTGGGTGCCCTTGGGGGACTTCCTGGGTATTTCCTGCCAGCCTGCCTGTCTGCGGGGACTGCTGGAGTCCTGTGTGTCCCCGCCTGCTCAGACTGGCGGTGCCCACTTCCTCCTCATGGAGGCAAGTGCGAAGGAAGGCACACGAAAGCCATCAGCCTCATGACCAGATGCCCTGTAAACTGGTTTAGGAAGACGGTGTCTGAGACGGCATGGTGGTGGCCTATTGTGGTCCCTTTTGGAAAAGTTCCCTCAGCGTCACCCTGGGCGGGACAAGCTGGTAAAAGCGAGGGGAGTGCCGGCTGCGGTGGCTGCACCCCCGTGTGGGGGCCGCAGCCTCCTCCACCCGTGGAGTGCCTAGGGCGCCCCTTCTTCAGCGGCCCTGCGAGGCTCCATGGCTGTCTTGACATGCCGGCCCGGGCCCACGCCAGACCTACTTACAAAGAACCAGCGAGCAGTCATCGGCACCGGGGAGTGGGCCTGGGGGTGCTTGAGAACTTTATTTACACAGAATCATGCGCTCCGATTATCACACCGAGAGACGTCAGATAGCAAAGCGAAACCATCGCACAGGGAGCCAAGCTGCCCGTCCCGGCTGCAGGTTATTCATGGAGGCGAGCGGCTCGAAGCGTCCCAGGACTCTCAACGCTTGCCAGGGAGCCAGAGGGCTCCCGCACCGAGAGCAGGTGGCGCAGGAGGAGTCACCAGAAGAACCAGCCCTCGGTCCCCGAGTGTGAGGACCCGCCATGCACACAGCAAGCCAAGGTGAGGTCGTTAGCGCTTCGGGGTCCCCCACATGTCCCCGCAGCAGTCACAGTTTCCAATGATCACTTTTGTGACTATGCAACTGGGCTCATATTACTAGCTGCAACATCACAAAAATGACACTGGCCACCGCTAATTAGCTGGCAAAGTAAGGGTTTGTCCAGTTTTACAGTGAGCAGTCAGTGGATGCGTGGCACACAGTAGGAGTGAGAGAGAGGTGGAGACTGAGAGTGGGTGGGAGAGGAGAGAGGAGAGAGGGGGAGGGAGAGGCCTCTGAAGCAAGCCCTGCTTGTGGTGTTAATTATCTCTTAGCAGTTTCTCTTTAAAGTGTAAATGCGCCCCCTCTGGACCCCAGAAACATTGAATCACACCTCACAGGCGTGAGGCCAGCATCTATGTTCAGGAGGGGCCCTGGTCTGCAAATGGCGGGGCCTCCAGTGGGCCCGCACCTTGCGGCTGCAGCACGGGCGCCTCAGGGTGCCGTGCGTGGAGGAGCGCGTATGCCCTCGGTGTCTAGGAGAGGCCGGAAGGGTCTCTGCTGAAGGCAGCAGGACGCCATAAAAGCCCTGCCAGCTCGTCCAGCTGGGCCCTGGAGTTTTCTCTTGCACAGAGCCTCAGGCTACACCTCAGACCCGGGAGCATGGGACTTCTGGGATCCCAGTACCGAGCTGGGCGTGGCTGTGCCCTGCCCATATATGGATACAGGAGCAAGCCTGTATGCATACATGCACAAACATGTGCCCGAGGCAAAGATGGGCCTGGGAGGGCGGCTGTCTTTATAGCTATGTCCATTTTGCCAGTAATGACCATTTGGGAAGGCTACTCCAGGAAACTATGTAAGGCTGTCACATCCTTAGAAATCAATTTGCATTGAGAACACATATCAAGTGGCCAGGACCCTGGGGTGGCAGGCGGGTGTGTGTGTGTGGCTGCTGCTGCACGTGCTTGGGCTGTCCTAGGGGTGGGGATGGGGTGACAGGTGACACCGTATCCTTGTCTGTCTTTGACAGAGGTCACAGGCTATCTGATCCAAAAAGCAATTCAGATAAAACTTTTTGCTTTTCAAAGTGGACTAGAAGGCAAAAGAAATATCATGAAAAGCTGAGGAATCTGCTAAACATGATCAGGGAACCCAGAGATGAGTCCGAGCCTCCTCTTCATGGCAACTCTGGTCGCCACCCCCTTGGGTCTCCGAGCTCACACTGTGGCAAGTGCCCAGATCCACGGTGTCATGGGGACAGTGTGGCCAGGGGCACTGTGGACCTCCCCCCGCCCCGCTAGGCCATACAGGGAGCCTGGTCACTGCCTGGGCTCTGAGTGTGTAACTCTGCCTTCTTCGAGGTTTTCTCTGCCCTGCCCCTGGGAGGCTAGCGTTGCAAGCAGTCACCACCGCATGGGACACGCAGCCCAAGCCTGCCTTGCATCGCTTTGGTTGGGCGCTGCTCACATCCTCTGCAAGACTGAGGCCAGCTCTCAGCTGTCTGCAAACACACTTGCAAGTGAGAAAGAGTGCGTGGCATTGGCTGGCCAGAGCCAGGGATGAAAGAGATCTTGCAGAACTCAGCCTTGAAATCACACTGGAACACCTATGGGCCCAGGCCGACGGGAGGGCTTCCCCCGCGGTGCTCCACAGTAGCCTCCGGCTCAAACCTGACTAAGCCCCTGCTATGCAACCAGATGCGCAGCCAACTGCCAACCCAGATCTGCCCACCAGTATCCTGCAGACACCAACTTGGGGCTCTGTTGGCTGAGAACAGCTATCAACCCTGCAGCCGCGCTTCCACAGTCCCCAGATGCTGCCCCTTGGGCAGCCTCACTGCTGGGGCCCGCGCTGCCCAGCCAGCCCCTCCTCCCTCCTGGTCGCTCCCTATGCAGGAGTGACCACAGCCTGGGAGGGAGGGGGCATCTTAGAAGTAGAAGCCTCATCTCTGCCTTCCTCCTGGCCGGGCTCTAGCTGTACCCCTGGGGCGGCTCTGGGTTTTACCTGCGGAAATCCAGAAGCGACCTCGTGGAGCAAGGGACGCCCTGGTCATACCAGCTCAGGAAGTGGAACTGAGTCACCGTGCGCGTCTCGTGGGTCTGAAGGTTCTTCAGGTAGAAGCTCCGCACCAGGAAGTCCTCACACCAGATGTGCTCGGAGACCAGGTTGACCTGGGGGTGGGTGGGGTAGGACAGGCACAGGAGGCTCTGGGTGAGTCTGGGGACGGGGAGGGCTGCCCTGCTCTTTTTAAAAATTTTATTTATTTATTTGTGTGTGTGTGTGTGTATGTGTGTGTGTGTGTGGCCAGCTCGGCCCACCAGGGGGCGGGGCTGGCTGGCATGTGGCGCTGGGGGATTAACCCGTGGTCCCTGTGCTTTGCTAAGCTTGTTCTAAGTAGGTGCTTTAGACCACTGAGCCATCTCACCAGCCCCATGCCTTGCTCTTGAGGTGAGACACATGTGTCCCATCTCCAGGGGGCTGGCCTGAGGCCTCCCCATCCCCTGCAGCGTTACACAAGAGATGGTGCGTGCGTGCGTGCGTGCGTGTGTGTGTTCAACACCATGTATGGGCTTTAAAGTCAGTTAGTTATAAGAAGCTCTCATAATGGAGCATTGCTCTAGCCACGGAGCGAAGGTGGCCAGAGAGAGCACCCTCGGGCAGAGCCCATGGTGCCAGCTGTAGTCTCACCAAGGCCATGGAGGGTGAGGGGCCAGGCCCAGCCCAGCGTCCTGGTTCAGGGGCCACTAGCCACCGGGGTGTGGCCGAGGGCTTGGAATGCACTGTGTCCCTTGCTGTCTAACCTCAGTGGACAGCGGGGCCAAAGGGTGCTCACAGGCACTGGTGTAAACGTCCACGCTCAGTGAGTTTGTGCTCGATGTGCACAGCACGCCCAGGGAGAGAGATCCTTTTGGGGCAGGTTCTCCTAAGCTAAAGGCCCGGGACTGTGGACACCAACAGCTAAATGAGCCACGGGATGGATTCCACAGAGGATCTGCCAGACACGGGCCTCACAGCGCCTTCCCGTGAGCCTGGGCTGCTGGTTCTCCCAGCGGCAGCACCTGGACCCCTCCTGGGGGGCACATGCTCACCCCCACCTCCCGCCCAGAGCGGTCCAGGCCTGGTGGGGAGCACGGCCAGGGCTGGAGGCCTCGCCCACAGCCCCTCACCCAGGACAGCGATGCGCGCTCCTTGCCCGGGGCGGCAGCCGTTCAGTACCTCGTAGATGTGGTAGAGGCTGGAGCCCTCATCGGGCCAGTAGTGGTGGCACTGCCACACGCCGTTCTCCGTGAGCGGGGTCAGCATGACGATCACTGTGCAGCCGCTCTCCCACACCATCTGCAGACAGAGGCAGGCCACGGCCACGCATGAGCGAGGACCGGAGGGCTCGGCACAGGGTCGGGGCCCACGCAGCGTCACCCACATGGCGTGCAGAGCGAAGGGCCCCACCACGCTGCAGGGTTACTTGGGCTGCAGAGAGACACTCAGAAACAGCCTCGCTCGGATGCCAACGTGGTGTCAGAAAGAACTATTTTAAACACAGATGTAAAATCCAATTAAGCTCCTGTTGTTTTTAAAAATCCTCTGAACTCTGGGTAACTAATTTGTTTATTTATTTATATTTTGTATTTTAGTACAGTCTCACTACTAGATCAGACTCGTAGTGATCCGCCTGTGCTCAGCCTCCCAAGAGCTGGGATTACAGGTGCGCACCACCATGCCCAGTCTCAATCTCCGTCTCAGCACGCCCTGGTGGTAGGGCCAGCATGGCCTGGGGATCAAATCCTGGCCACTGTGTGAGTGACTAATTTAAAAACAACAATATTCAATGTATTAACCACTGTTATCCTATTACCTTGTTTTGATTTTTTTCTTTTTAAAATAATACAAAAACTCATATCTCAAGTGTAAAATGCTTTCTTATCAGAGTACATATTGTTGAATTTTCCCACTAAATTAATTTAAAAAATTAATGTGTGGACAATATTTTCCTCTTGTACTATTGATTCATATTCCTGTGGGGTACGTGCCAGTGTCCTTCGGGTACCACACCGTGTACTGTGTGTATCGGAATACACACAACGCCACCTCTTGGGGGCCTTCTACAGAGAAGCTCATGTAGACCTGGGCATCTCCCCACCTGGTGCCAGGCCACTGGAGGTGGACCCCAAGCCCGCTGTTTGCTGTGAGGCCTCAAACCTGCCGCCACGTCACCAAGACTGGGCCTCCAGAGCTCGCTGGAGCTATTACAAAAATGTGGAGAAACACAGACTTTATGTGTGTCGTAAAGAAACAGTGATCTAGAGCATAAACTAATCATGGGGTGCTCTGCTGGGCTACCCAAGCGTGACACCAGGGAGCCCCTGTCTGAGGAGGGGCCCTCGAGCACGTGGGCTGCCACGTAACACCTTGTTCCGGGGTCCTGTGAGCCTCTGAAGGTTTGGTTAAGATGAAATCTAAAGGAAACTTAATTTAAACACACAATCCAAAGGGAGGTGTTTTTTGGGGTCACCGCGTCTAAGTCCAGGGCTGGCATCTCTAAATGGCACGGCTCATAAACACGGGCGTTTCCTAACGGGCAGCTCTGCTGGGGACCTGGGTGGGCACAGACTGCTCGCTGAGCTGGCGGCAGGTCCCAAGTCTCGGCCAGGGGAGGCCAGGGCCCTTCCCTGAGTCCCCCTGCACCTGCACAACTGCCCAGTGGGACTTCAGAGTGGGCCGGAAAAGCCGAAGTCAGACACGGGTGGGAACGCGAGCTTCGGCCGTGAGTGTTGGTGTTGGCCTGAGGCCTTTCTTCCTGGTTCGGCCGCCCAGGTGGGCACACTACCTGGGAATGTGGCCACACCCTTAAACAGGCGTTGGAGGTCCCCGGTGGCGGCAGGCTTCTGACCCCTACAACACTGTCCTCACAGGAAGGGGCAGCATGGGTGGGCCAGGACACGGGGGGGGGGAGGCCACGTGTGGACAGGCAAGGACGGAGCAAGGCTGCCACAGCCAAGGGGCACTGGAGCTGGCAGGACTGGCGTGGCAGGCTCCTCCCCCGAGCTCCGGGGGCGCACAGGCCTGCTGTCCCTGGGAGGACTGCTGGCTCCAGAATGGAGGATACATTTCAGTGGCCCCAAGCCGGGGGGTGGTACTCTCACAGCAGCCACGACACAGGCCACGCTTCTGGGGACACTGCTGATCCAGCAAACCACAGCAGATGCCCACACCTCTGATTCCATCTGGGTTCTATGTCCAAGTTAATTAAAACAGGAAAAAAGAAGCATCGATTCTCATTCGAAGACCTCCTGGAGCACTCTGGGTTCAAGTACCAAACAAAATGGAACCCAGCTGAAAGCTGGGAAAAGGACCTCAAGGACATTATCCCAAAGACAACAAAGGGCCAGCAGGGCAGGCTGTGTGCTCCACACCCTGACCTGGGGCAGGAGGGCAGGCTGTCACAGAGACGTCACCTCCTCCAGGCCAGTGGAGGGCGAGAGTAAGGAGCGCGGGTGGGTGCGGACTGGGGGCCTTCACTTGGGCAGGATGGCAACTGGCAGGGACGGAATGGAAGAAGTAAAGCAGCACAGGACCCAGCAATGCCAGTGCCGGGCGTGGATCCAAGGAACGAGGTCAGTGTGTCAGAGACGCCTGCGCTCCTGAGACGCGGCAGCGCCCAGCACAGTCAGCAGAAGCGGAAGCTGGACGCCAGTACCAGCGCACAGGCAGACACAGAGAACGAGGGGGCTGCACTCCGAGGAGCTCGACTCAGCCCTGAAGGGGGAAAGTGGTCATCTCCAGCACGGCGAGCCTGCAGGAGGTCCCTTACCCATGCGTGGGCGGTGACAGGGTCATGGGAGGAGGGTGTGGACGCCCCCCCCCCCCCNNCACAGACTTCCGCTCTGCACAGCTGGGTGAGCACGGCGGCTCCGGGGCTCGTGCTGTACCGTGTCCTGGCTCCTCAGCAGATGCGGGTGTGCTCGCCTGCTTGACAGCTCGGCCGTGCTCACGGCACCGCACCGCACATCCCAGCGTGCGCAGCGTAGCAGGCCCAGCTCTGGAAGCCCGTGGACCTGGCCGGGAGCTGCGGCCTGGGCCTCACCTAGGCTCTCTTGCCTTCTGCAGATTCCCGCCGCCTTGCGACGAGATCCTGTCTGGTTGCCTCTGTTCCTACCCTCCGAGGCATTGAGTAGAGTGAATTATTCTGTTGTCTTGAATAGATGGGCAAGAAGAGAACGCACAGGCATCCCTAGCAGAGAGCTGCATGCCGGTCTTCCCAGGAGCGCTCAGATGCGCAGAAAAGCGTCTCACAGCCAGCCTTCTGGCCGCGCCCGCGTGGAAGCCGCCCGGACCGGAGCTCTTCCTGCACGGAGCGCGGCACCCGCGACCCCGGCCACCCACCCAGCCTCTGCTGTGTGGCTTCCAGGTGGCGCCGAGGTAAGCAGAAGCCTAGAAATGAGGCTGCCAGCTGAACCGTGGCACCTCGTGCCAGCCTGGCCTGGATGCCCCTTCTGAGAGCTTCCTGGTGCTGGGATTTTTTTGGTCAAAGACAGCTGGGTGAAAACAGTGTCTCTGCCACCTTTGCTGGAGGAGCCGGCCCAACCCGTCGTTGGAGGACCGCTGCCTGGAGGGTGCCGGCTGCTCTCGGAGCTGCTGACAGAGTGATGAAGGTGCTGTCCTGTCTCCCACATGTGACTGGTGACGCACCCACCCACCCTGGAAAAGTCACCAAGGCTCAGGCTTACTTGGAGAGAGCATGGGCGGGAACGTGGGCGGAGGAGGGGTGCTGGCTGCTGACGGGTGCCACGTGAGGTAGGTGGGGTCGCCTGGCAGCTGCCACGTGCACCCATGCCACCCGCCCAGGCGGCTCCGCTCTGACCTGCCTAAGTGCGACCAGGAAAGGGCCTCCTGAGGGCTCACTAGGGGGTGGGGTGGGTGTCCTGTGTGTCACCTGGTGCCCACGGCAGTGCAGCGCTAGCTGGCTTCCTCCATCCGCCTGTGCAGTTATGCCGGGCGGCCCTGTCCTCAGCTGCCCCCTGGCCGAGGATGAGCCACATGGAATCTGGAGTCTCATCCCGGGTCGAGCCCGACAGGACATGCAGTCTCTCCTTGAGGGCGGGGCCGCTGCGAGGGCCACCTGGCGGTAAGGGGGAGGGGGACACTGCAGCTGCACATATAAGCGGGTCACGGGCTGTTTTCAGCAGTGACTCAGGAGGATCACCTGGAAGGCACCTTGGGCAGGACACCTCCGCAGCTGAGCTTGACTCGGGTGTCACTTCCCACTGCAGTGGCCTCAAGCATGCTCCTGGATACGGCTGCACAGGTCATGTTTTCAAACCCCAGGTCCCGAGAAGTCACACGATGACAAGAGCAATCTTTTGCCTCTAAAGATTCATGAATTTATCTACAGAAAATCCAGCAAGGCTTCGTATTTGAAATCAAATGTCCCAGAAAATCGAGGGGCCGTGGTTGGAACACATATAAGCCAGCACTTTCATCTTCCTGCAGGTGCTGGGGAGCCCTGGTGCGCCCCCACACCCAGCTAGGAAAATGGAGTCTCTACTGTCACTCACACCAAGGAGACATGGATGAAGAACAGACAGCAATCCGGGCTTGGGGTGCGTAGCACTGTGGTCTCATCCTGGGTGCCGGGGACACTGAAGCTGCGCTGGACAGTGCCCGTGGGCTGCAGGCCAGCCCTGGATAGCCAGGCATAGCAGCCTCTGTCACCAAGGCCGCCGCCTCTCTGGAGGCCCCGTGAAGTTCTCCAAGGTGTATCAGTTGTGGGCACACGTTGCCTTGTCCTGCGCCAGGGCTGCCGGCGTCTCTGCCTCACATCCCCCTCCGTGGGGCATGCATGGGAGGAAAGCCGTGACCTTGCTGGGTGTCCTGGTGCTGCCTGTACTGAAGGCTGGTGTCAGGCCACTCAGAGTTATTCAAAAGAACCGAGCAAGATGGTAAACCCTCACAGGGCCACACAAACGCTTCTGAGTGAAATTCCCTCTAAGCCGGGGTGTGGCACATGCCTGAAACCTCAGCGCTCTGGAAGCTGAGGCCAGAGGAGCTCAGGTTCAAGCCAGTCTAGATGACTTTGCTGCACGTGGAATTCCTGTCATGTTAACAGTCTCCCCGGGTCCAGGCAGTGCGGGGCCTGACAGCCCAGGCAGACTGTAGCGGTGTGGAGAGACCCCGGCCAGGCTCTCTGGGGCAAACCCCACTGAAGATCTCTTCACTCCTGTGGGCCCCAACTGGTCCCTGGCTGTCCCCAGGAACTGTGGCCAGCCTCGTGTGACTGTCACGAGTTGCACTGGGTTCAGAACCAAGGTTATGGTCCCCTCCAGATGTGGACAGAGCAGCCTCGAGGACAGGGTCGAGGTCTGGACAGAGGCTTGGCATGGGGCAGCCCAGGACAGTGTCACACTCTTAAGAAAGTGCTCACCTGCTGCCTGGTGACCCTGCTGCCCCAAAATGGACATTTTTCTTTAAAATATGGATGATATAAGGGCTGGCAAGATAGCTCAGCAGACTAAGTGCCTGCTTAGGCAAGCCCAGGGGCTGGGGCTCAATCCCTGGCACCACATACCATGCCAGTCCCACCCCTGGGCTTTGCATTGAGCCTACCCTGAGTCTGGGCATGGCGATGCGTGCCTGTAATCCCAGCACTAGAGAGGCTGAGACAGGAGGATCACTACAAGTCCGAGCTATGTAGCAAGACTCTATACCAAGTACATTTAAAAAATAAATGAATATAATATGAATGATTTCCAAGTTTGTTCGTTCCTTCCTGGAAAATCCAACCTCTGCCGGCATGGGTGGGTGCCCTTGTGGGGCCCTCATTGTTCTCATGGACAGGACGGCCTCGGTTTCCTCCTCTGCATACCAGGTGTCTGCACATGTGGGCTCCATGGCCATGCATTCAACTCATGTGGATGAAAATACTCAAAACTGTCGGCACAGAACACGCGCAAGCCCTCTCCTTCATGATCCCCCACCAACACGGAGTGTAGGCACACACAGTCGCGTGCAGTCACACACAGCTGCACGCTTGGGCTCGGTGCTGTAGGTCGCCAGAGTTGCTCTGATGGCGGCCCGACATGGTGGCCACGTGGCCGGCCATCGCCTTCCACCAGGGCCACGGCAGCCGGGTCAGGTGTCTGTGCATGGGTGGGCCTGCAGCCAACCCTCTCCTGTAAGGGAACAACTGCACGCCTAGCTTTGAAATTTTAAAATGTAAGTCAGGCTTTTGGAGATAAAAATCTTAATGTGCTTGTCAGGGAAGCTTCCACTGCGAGGGAGGATGGAGTCTGCAGGGGACAGGGCGACCCTCCACACTGGACATCCGGGCTCTGCTCTGGCTGTGCCTGGCGGGCCAGAGACTGGCGTGGAGAGGCCACTGCCTGACTCGGAGGGCCCACGGCTCAGGGGCTGCGGTGGACTTGAGGTCCAGGGGCAAGCCCAGGAGTCACATGTGGCCCCTTCCAGCTCTCCTTGTCCTCTCCATGGCCGTGCTGTCCTCCTGAAGCTTCACGGCCCGGGCTCTTCCTTCCTCTCCTTCTCTTCTCTCTGGACACCATAGCGGCCACGGGACTTGCCAGGACAAGAGGTGGACACCAGTAGCTGCTCAGCAAGCTTGCTGCTTATGATGTGGCACTTGGAGGCGTGGTGTCTCCATCCTTCACCAGACGGCACGTAGAGATGTGGCCACAGACGGGGAGGGACGGCCTCCCTGTCCACGGCAGACCCTGGCTTCATGGCCACCATACTGTGTCCCGACCACATCCTGTCAGAACCGGGGACGCTGTCACTATGCTGGGCAGAAATAGCATCCCTGGTACATCCAGCCACGGCTGGGAATGTGGCCACGGTCATAGGGAGGACCATGACACCCCACCTATGTCTAGTAACAACTGGGGGCATGGCTGTATTTAGGAAAACTGGCTTTGCAGATGCTGCCACGGAAGACGAGGCCACAGCAGCTATGGTGGACTCCACGGCTGATGCCCAGCATCTTTGAAGGGGGACCTCTGGACACAGATGTGGATACTGTGGGGACAGTAAGTGGGACAGAGAGATGCGGAGAGATGCCCCCTAGGGGACTAGGGCTGGGCAGAGCCTGGCAGGTCTTCCCTCCAGCGTCCAGTGCGACCAGCGCTCCACACCTCAGTTGGGATCACTGGTTTCCTAAGATGAGCAAGCGACAAACCCTGTCGTCATAAGCCTCCTGCAGTGTCACTGTCACAGCTGTGCGCGGCCTTTCTCTACCAGCTCTGCCGTGTCACTGTGGCCCTAGGGCGATTTCACTCACTGCTGACACAGCATACCTGTCCCCTGCACCAGGAGGGATCCAGATCAGCACCCCAAAGCTGAAAGCTGGGAAGCTGTGCTGGTCATTTCCGCAACGTGTCTCAAGGTCTGTGGCCAAGCTTGCTTGGAGGCCACGAGTCCAGAAGGTGACAGGTGGGCGAGCTCTGCTGTCGGCCCCGCCAGCCTCATGCCTAAAGGGAGCTTTTGTCCCGAGCACACTTACCCACGTCTCTGGACTCGGAGGGTTTCGGCCTCTGCATTGCGCGCGGGTATTGAAGGGTATTTACTTGGGGCTGGGCCCTCGCTCCGTGTAGAAGAACATGCTGAAGGGTGCCGAAGACGGCAGATGCAGGACTGGGGGGCGCTCCCGCTGTGCTCTTCGCCTTGCTGGGCAGGCTGTGCACCTGTCGGCTGTGCCTGTGTCAGGAGCACCCCGCTGTGGCCACTGAGCATGGGGAGGGCGAGGCCAGCTTCTGTGGTCAGGCCTCCGTGGGGACTTCCCAGCAGGACACTGTTTCCGGGAACTGCTGCCTCCTGACCGAGGCGTCTCCCTGGCCCGGTACTTGCCCTCACGCCAGCGTTTGCTCGTTGATCTCACCTGGAGACGTCTGCTCTGTATTCCAAGGATGTGCTCCTCGGCAGCCCTCGGAAGGACACTGTAGCTGTGGGCAAGGCCGGGGGAGTTGCTCCAGCCGCTGCCACTCTCTGCGGTGCTCAGGCGAAGGAGGGGCTTCACTTGACATGGGTTTGGGTGCAGGGTGACATGTGTGATGTGGGTACCACAGGGAAGGGACTTCCGCCATGGCCACGCGTGCTCACTCAGAGGGAACTGCAGTGTCTACTGGTGGAGGGGCCCTAGTGCCCGGGCCGAGGGCTCCCTGCCAGGGCTACCGGCTCAGTGGTGACTTCAGTGGTGCGAGGACACAGGCACATCAAGAGGGCTTCGGTTTCCTTTCCGAGCCTGGAATCTCTCAGGTCCCGACTCAGAAATCCTGGCTCTACCTGACACCCAGAAAGGCCGGCCTGACGGGCCTCTGGCAGGCAGACTGGCACCCTCCTCTTCTGGGAGGGCAAAAGAGGGTGGACGGCGAAGTTAGGAAGGAAGTGACTGACCTTTGCAGTCTATTCACTGTCATGAATTTCTAAAGGAGAAGTGGTGGCCACCTCCAGGATCTAAACAGCCCCGCTGCAGCATGACCTCCTATGGCTGTCCCCGCCCCCACCTGGGTCACCTCCTCAGTGTCTGCCCTGGGCCGCAACAAGCCTTGAGTGAGGGGAGGTCGCACCCTGCTGGGGCGCATACATGCTGCTGAGTATGCGGAGCCCCTTCCCGAAGCTGTCCCCACTTAGCTCAGTGCCGGCCGGCCAGGGGGACATGCAGGGAGGGCAGCGTTCACACTCAGTGTCAGCACTGCATGTGGTGACCTGGCTGTGCTGGGCGGGAGACCCCGCGGAGGGAGACTGCACGTCAGCACCGTCTTTACCTTCCTGAGGCTGAGGCAGCAGGTCAGAATAAAACATACCAGTGTGAGCAGGCGCTAACTTCACATCTTCATACTGTGTGAAATGAACTTGTAGAACAGATCAAAACAAAGATCTCTAAAGCATTAAACATCGCAGAGGGAGTTTTCAAACTTGGGGACACAAAGACCAACAATAACAGTATTATTAGAGCACATCTGCGTTCTGGAACATTGCAACCTGCAGAGCAGCTGCGAACGAGTTTGAAGTGACTTCTCGGAATTCCACGAGCAATTTGTGGCTAACTCATTAAGCTTTTAGTTTTAGAAAAAAAGTAGCAATTAAAGAAGACTCACCTGCCAGAAGTCGGCCACCGTGGTGGGCAGTGGTCCTTGGGTGGTGATGTAGGCAGGGTTCCTCGGGTCATGGTCCATCTGCAGAGACGAGATGGTTGTGGCAGGGTCAGCTGTGCAGCCGGGGACACCAGAGAGGCGCCTGGCTGAGGAGGACAAGGGCGGCAGGGCAAGCAGGGCACCAGGGGCAGCAAGCTACACGCAGGGACTCAGCACAGGCACCACGCCTGCGTGCCAGGCTGAGCCTGGGTCACGGGCAGGGTGCTTCCCAAGGCTTGGCTCCAAGGTTCTTTCTCTCTCTTTCTTTCTTTCTTTCT
>NDGN011382519.1:0-12188 GCA_002564285.1 Tympanoctomys barrerae | reverse complement strand
TCTGGAGGAACCATGTTTTTTTTTTAAAGAGTTGTAAATTCCTCCATGAATCCAAACTGCTGGGTGAGAAGAAATTTATTTTTACAGCAGTTAAGAGATCGGCTGGATGGGGCCGGTAAGATAGCTCAGCATGCTAAAGCGCCTGCTTAGGCAAACTTAGGCAAGCACAGGGATCATGGTTCGATCCCCAACACTACATGCTGTGCCAGCCTCACCCCCAGGGGAAGCTGAGCTGGCCACAAGTTGTGTGGTATGTGACATATTCAGGGGTGTCACTTGGATTCAGCCCCATTAAGTCCTGTGACTCAAGTGTGACCATTCTCATTCCCCTATGCAGTGTGCAAGCTTAAACTCTACTGCCAATTCATGCTCCAAAGCAGCCCGGCAGTGCTTTATAAACACACTGGATCGAAAACAGGTTGCTGTTTTCTGATGACCCGACATAATAGGAGTAATACATGCATTAAGGTTCATCATGAAAATTTATGTACAGGGGCCAGGGAGATAGCTCAGTAGAATAAGAGTTTGCCTGGCAAGTGCAAGGACCCAAGTTCAATCCCTGGTTCCACCAAAAAAAAAAAAAAAAGAAAGAAAAAGAAAAAGAAAGAAAAGAAAAGAAAGAAAGAAAATTTAAGTACAGATAAATTTCCAGTGAAGATAAATCTCCAGTGACACTGGGATAACTGTTCTCTGTTGTCTTTTTTTAATCCAAGATAAGCTGTGAAGGATAAAAAGGTACAATACCTACTGAGACTGGTAGAGAAATTCCAGTACACAAGTAGACATTAAACTTCCCGCGTAAGAGTACATCAGATGCTACTCTCTGCTCTTGCCCAAAAAGATAGAAAAAATCACAACCAACATATCTATGACTACACAACCACAAAGTTGACAGCAGTGAGATGAGAAGGACAAGATAAAGATAAAAATGAAGATTAAAGGGTTATGAGACTTGGTGCATCATGCCACACTTACATACACATATCTAGTCGATTTCATTTAATGTCTTCAAAATGTATGCAAAAAGAATCAAAACATTTAACAACTCATACACATAGTAGGAAAAAACTAAAGCAAAGTAAAGGTCCACAAAAACTGGAGTAATTATGTCTTCTCTCCTTACAAGACAAATTGTTCAGCTACTAAACTGATGTTCACAAAGAATGCTAGGGACACTGGGATGATCTTGACAAGTTGCCAGAGTTAAAAATAGATATAACGACTCACTGTGTGAATTCAACTGTGTAAAAAAAATGGAAAAAAAAATAATGCAGAGGTGCAAAAAAGACCTGGGGAAAAATATGTGAAAATATGAGTAATAAATGTAGGCCGGTGACATAAAGAAATAGCTGTTTTATTATACTTCATATTTTCACCACAGCTAAAGTAATTATCTTACCTTTATTTCAACAAAAATGTTAAATAATAGAATTTCTGCAAAACATGTTAATATTCTCTAATTTACTGTAGCAGAGCTGAGCTTTCCTCTGAGCAGGCTTTGCAGAACCAATAACCAAAGAAAGGCGAGGGCATGGAACAAGGGCACTGACAGCTAGGACATCTCCGTAGTGACCTCAGAAACACTTCTGGGAATTTCCATCTTCCATCTTCATGCAATTTGAGATAAGGACGTTGTTCTTTATAATCAACTGCACAGGGACCCCATAAAGCCAAACCTGCTGTGTTACTGTACTTTTTTTATTTAACAACAATAACAGTGGTAATAATGTGGACTATCTTTGACTGCAGAGTCTGGAAAAAGGGCGGTATATAATTCCTCAATGTCCTTTGCACCCAGGACTGGCCATGTCACACAGTCAATCCAATGAGACACAGCAGATTGTCTACCTGGGCACTTTACGCAGAGCATGTTCTCTCCTGTTCCTTCTTTTCTTTCTCATATCCTGAATAAATACGTGATATCCAGAGCTGCAGTATGAGATTTTCTCTCTCAGCAATGAGAAAAGCTTGGAGACTAAAATAAACATGCTCAGTATGGTAGAAACTTCATACTTTGTTACTTAGATTCAGGTCTTTTCTTATAGGAAGGGGACAAGGGAAAAATCATTGAAGCAGAAAGAATATGCAAAACATCCACTTATACCGTCAATTATATAACTACAGAAATAAATCATATGCAATACTATTAAGAGAGTATTTTCAAAAATAATACCTAGTGTTTAGAAGATAGGGATTTGGTAGAGCTGGGCGTATAGCTCAGGCACAGCACCTACCTGGCAGGTGCAAGGTCCTGAGTTCATTTCCCATTATCAAAAAAAAAAAAAAAGTCATTAACGTCTGGGTTCAAGTCTTAGTGTTACTGGTAACTAGCTGTGCAAACTTGTCCTAATTTCTCAATCTTCCTGTGCTTAGGTCCCCAATTGAAAATGTGGATTTTAATGAAACCATTATAGTGTAGCCACAGGTTTAAAAAATAGTGATGAGCTTATAGAACTATACCAAGAATACAGTATGTATTCAGTGCATGCTGGCAAACAGTGACGGCACTTACTGAATAAAATCCAAACATTCTGAAAGTAAGTCACCGCTGCTAACCCTTCTCTGTTCTTGGCCCAAATGAGATCCAAGGCATGCCTGGCCTTTTCCTTTTATATTTTTATGGAGTGGGATTTCCTGTGTTGTCAGCTAATTCACATCTGCACTTTGAAACTGAGAGAGATAAAATACACATCGACTGGTTATCACCAATAGACTCTTGGAGCCAAGACCTCCTTGTGCTGGTTTTAATAAACAAGCATTTACAACCTAGTGCCTTACTGATTGACTCTCATTATATTCTTCCACGCTTCTTGTTCAGATGCAATAAAGGAATTCGACCTTCACAACACAGACTTGCGGCTCATCTATCAATAAACCCGTGTCCCTCCATGCAGCTGGCTGGTCAGGACACTCACTGTTTGCTCATAAACCAAGTACTTTACACCCAAGCTATAAATAAGTCAACAGTATTCAGTTGTCAATACAAAGTATCAAGTTTCATCTACTTTATTCATGAATTTAATGGTCCATGAAAGGGCCTTATTTATGTTCCTGTTCTGTTATTTAATGACCAGCAAGCACCTCTCTCCATGCCCAGCAAATAAGTTTTCTAATATCTACCTTCAACAAACAAATTATTCAGTTAGAAGGAACTGAGAACACTTCCATTTCCAGCAAAAACTCAGAAGAAATATCCTAGCAGCACTGTGCATAGAGTAATGTTAGATATAACACAGCAAACATCCCTCCAGATGATTGAGTTTGCAAGAATAGGGGGAAATCCTCAAGGATGGAACAGGGGACAGGGCTGAAAGCCAGAGATAGAGATGGTTGCTGCTTAGATAACTGTCCCGGGGCTGCCCATCAATCTCCACAATGACTCTAGGGCAAAGGGGGAGGATTTCGCTTTTTCCAAAATGAAAAATCAAATTTTTAAATAAATCTGGGTCTTTGCTTTTTAGATTGCAGTGCCAGGGTGCTGTAGTGTAAACCTGTGTCCCAAATATGCTGGGAAAGTGTAGTCCGGCTGAGCTACATTCCCAGCCCAAAGCTGGGGCTCCTCAAGATCTATGCATACATTAAGGCATTCTGCGCTAAAAATTTCTCTGCTTACCAGAAAAAGAAGACAGATAAGGAGAAGTGTGACTCTTTTGTATATGTAAAAATATTCCCCTGAAATTGTATAACCACAGGTTGTTTCAGGGCCAAATCTATTTATTTCTACAGGGTGAGATACCTCCACCAAAATACTACCATAAAGCATCCCAGGACTTGTAGTTCCTTAGTGCTGTGCAAAACTCAAGCCTGAATGTTCTCTAGACCTCTGCTACCCAATGCAGGAGCCACTAGCCATGTAATAACAAACTTACATTTTAATTCATTAATATTCAATTATGTAAAACATTCAGTTCTTCACATTAACAACTTCTCAAGTGCTTAACAGCTACATCTGGTCATTTCTGGATCCAGGTGGAAACATTTCCATTACTGTAGAAATCCCTTACTGAACAGTGCTTCTCTGCCCAGACATACTCTTCACCTAGATTTTTTTTTTCCTCTACCAGGGATCAAACTCTTAACCTAGATTATATAGGACACCTATTACTAATTGCTGATGAATATAAGTTCACAATTCACAATAACTAATCACAGGGCTGACCAGATAGCTCAGCAGATTGAAGCACCTGCTTAAGCAGCACAAAGGCTGGAGGTTCGATCCCCCAGGGCGATTGAGACTGGGCATGGTGGCGGATGCCTGTAATCCCTTTTCAGCGCTTGGGAGGCTGAAAAGCAGGAAAGATCACTACAAGTCCAATCTGTGTAGTGAGACCCTGTAAATCCTATAAACCCTGTACTAAATACAAAAAAAAAAAAAAAAGACTAATCAAATAAAGTAAGGCACCTCGAGTGAGAGTAAACAAACAATAGAAAAAGACTAATAGTGTTAAACAATAGCATTGTCTAATATTCAATAAAAACATATTTTTTAATGATTCCAAAAATTGGAGATGGACTAAAAATATAGCCAAAGGAAAAAATATATCATCAAAAGGAATAAAAACAAATTGGAAAAAAACTAACAGACTTATAGAAATATATGTGTGATCTCTACAATTATATATTCATAGACTAAAGAAATGATCCTTTAGCTGGCAGATATATACAAATAAATTACCAGGATGGTAGCAAGGAGTGACGGGGAATGTGCAAGGAGAGCTAAGGGGCGTGGAAGCCAGAGCTCAATGACCACACTGGTGCTCTAAATGAGAGAAACCAGAGGACATGGGGAGGCACAATGCTAAAGAGAAAGGCCAGAAAGCCTCCAAGCTGCACAACAGTCATCAATTTGCACATTTTAAAGCGTCAACATCAAGCAGAATACACTGAAGAAATCCACATCTGCATAAATATAGGTGCAGAACACCAAAGAGAGATTATAGAGGCAGGTTGCGTGGAGCAGAAAAGCATCGGCTGAAAGTGAACACAGGCCCAGGGGTTTCCATCCTGACAAATAGAAGCTAGAGGACCAGGGGTGTGGCCCAGGGGAGGAGCGCCCCTGTAGCATCCCCCAGGCCTGGGGGTGACTGCGCAAGGCCCCAGCAAGAACCCGGACAATAAGCACCCAAACATCTAAGCTACAGAAAGTAATGTTCCACCCAGAATTAAATACCGTATTAACATAACTTATTGTCTAAGAGTAACAGCAAGAAAGTCATTTTCAGCAAAGCAGAAAGTGTTTGCCCCCAAGAGTTCTCATCAAAGAACCTTCCCACAGATGCAATACTCAGACCAAAGGGAAACACTCCAGGAAGAAAGAGAGGTAGGAAGGGGGTGTGCAAAGGCCATCGGGTAAACCGCTCTGAGGATATGCAAAGTACAAGGATGTGCACAAGGAATGTGGGCAGTCGCAACACAAAGCGAACTAAAGCTCCAGGGGGAAGAAGGTAAAATGAAAGACAAAGAGTTATTTGGACTTAAAACACCCTTCACTCTGTTTGGAAAGAAGAGAGAAATGTAACATTGTATTAAACATACAGATGTTAAGGCTTTCAGGATAACAACCAGAGCAGAGGAACACAGTGTACAATTTCAAAGTCAGGAGGTTATGGAGACATGCAAGGAATGACAAAGAGCTCATGCCAGAGGGAGATTTTCTGTAAAATGCAACTGGAGCGGAGTGCTCTACTTTGATTAGGTTAATAGTTATCACATACAGAAATTGTTCTTACAGTGGAGTCTAGCCTCGCTGATTTTTAAAATTTTTATTTGTATATATTGTCTAACATATGAAAAATGCTCAAAAAAGAGAACGTTTACATCTTTACAGATTTATTATATTAAAAGATATATTCCCACAACTATCTCCCCAAAATACTCCCCTTTCCCCTTTGATTGAAACCTATTTATTCCATCATTCTTGCCACTTTCTAAGGCCACGCTGCAAGTGCCCTTTCGTGAGCGTCTCCAGTTTTTCTGCTGACGCTGCCTCAGTATCCTGAACTGATAGAAAGCGTCTGCCTTTCGCGGTCCTTTCGACCTTCGGAAAGCTCTAGTGTAGATACAGTGGATGTGGAGGACGAGGGCGCCCCGCCGTGTGTTCACGGGCCTGCCTTTCCGTGGGATGGCGCTCAGCGGCGGCAGCGCTTACTGCATCTTCGATCACATCTTCTCAAGACACTCAGGCAAGAGGGCTGCTAGAACTGCTTCCGGTAGTGGCAGGGAGGATCCAACAAGTACACTCAAAGCAAGCGCAGGTGTTTTGAGGGGGATTGGTGCCAATGTGTCTTATCCTGTAATAATTTTTTTTTAATTTAAACACAAACCATCTTTTGATAATCTCTTTACCTCCTACTAAATTAAAATTAAAAAGTGATATTCCCCACTTGAGAAATAAGATTGCTGCCGAACAAAGAAATATTAAGAAAAGGTATCTAAGAATACAGTATTTGCATGTCTACAACGTGCTATTATTTTCACTGCCTCATTTGATCTTCAGAACAACCGGAAAAAGAAAGTAAGGTAAGTTTTATTCCTCCATATTACACATAAAAAAGGGGAAAAAAAGGTCCAAGTGGTGAACCTATTTTCTTAAAATGACCTACCTAAGACGTAGCAGGAAATGACTTCAGTCTAAGTCTTTTTGGCCCTAACTCATTTTCCTCCCAGAGCACAATGCCAGCCTCGTGTCTGTCAACAAACAATGATGAATAAAATACAGAAAGAGTAAGTCAGAGAATTAACTGAGGTTTGCATACAAGGATATTCACCGCAGCATTATTTGTGAAGAGTGAAAATTGAAAATAATCTAAATATTCACCAGTAGGGAAGTGTACAGAATGTAACTTGGTGGCATGTAGTGTTGTATATTCATTCTAAATGATTTTCTAGAAGAGTACAGTACTACACAGCTTAGGAAGATTCCAATAATATAATATTAAAAGAAAAGATTGTCTTAAAGGCATGATATTCATCTTCAAATATAAATTTTGATATAAAAATTAATCATCGTTATAAGTAAGTGCATATTGAAAGGCCCCAAAATTTATCAAACTATTAATAGTGACCATGTCTAAGATAGAAAGTACTAATGTTTATCTTCCTTCTCTAAATAAACACATATTGTCTGTATATTCACACCAAAATAAATTAGCGATTAAATATAGAATTTCTTTTCGGCAAAGCTACCGGAATTTTAAATTTCTCCTTCCCTCATGGGATAAATAAGTAAAAATTGACATCCTGGAAGAAAATCATCTCAAAAGAAAAGAAAACAAAAATGAAAATAAAAGACCTCTATAATGAACTCCATAAGGTTGTGATATTGTTTTAAGAGCCCTAATTAAGTCAATTAAATGACATAAGATATTTAACTGAAAAAACTGAGGTAGACGAACCCCAACACCTACATTTCTGAGTCTGGGGCATTTGTTCACTATGGAAAAGACCACCCAAAGCAAGCACTAGCGCCAGGACATTGCTTCTATACCAGCTGTCCATGCAACTAAGGTTTAATATTCCCTCAAAAAAGCACAACCACCCAACCATAGAGATGGATCTTATCTTCTCCTCCTGGTAAGGCTTTAAGGAAAGCTCAGAACATCAAAGGTCATACCCAAGTCCTTACCCCTGCACACACAAGGGCAATCACGATCCTCTGATTCAAGATACCCATTCCACTGAGTCTTTTCTGCTGACCCTTAAAGATGTATCTAATGCAATTTTAAAGTTCAGTTCACAAGCTAACATCCAATCCTACGGCTGTCACTCCCCTGAACTTGTAACTCTCATCCAGTGCTTCATGATGAGCCTGCCACCACTCTGCCGACTTCTGAACTGGCAATCTCTCAAGTACCTATTCAGCAAGTCATTCTAGAAGTCTGCTGAGGATGTAAAAAACTTTAAGATCTTCAATCTTGTTTTCCGTTATAATGTACCTGCCATCAAAATAAAAGCATTTAATGGTTTTTCCATTTCTTTTCTGTTAGAGAAATGGATGAACGGACAGGAAATGGAATGCTGGAAGCTGGTACAGTATGTGATTCTTGGTCTTATTTAAATCAAATGTTCTGTTGTGCCCTTTATCCAACCCTCTCTTGCTCTCTTTTTCTCAAACTTCTTCTTGGGGCTATATAAGTCTGAAACCAAATTCATTGGAATAAAGCAGTTCAGGAGAAAAAAAGTAAGTTAGGAACTCAGAAAATCAGATTAACCTAGTTGAAGTTATTACAAAGGAGCTCTCAGAGAGGACACAGATCTTAGGTTCCTGCACAAGAATTCAGACATCAGGAACATTTCCCATGGTGCCTTTCAGTGGTCGCCATGATGGTTGAGGAGGTGGTGGTGATGGCTATGGGCATGGGCCATCAATGGAGACAGCAAGGGAAGGGTTGAGGAATAGTGGTTAAGGAACAAAGAGGTTGAGGAATACGTGTTAGGAGCCAGAAAATTCAGCAAACACAAGCACAAAACAAGACAAGCTTGTTACACAAACACCAAGTGGACATAAAATATAAGTCAGTACAAATTTCACAAAGTTTAAATTCATTTCAGTATATGAAATGAATTTCAGGATCCTGAACTGCAGGATATGAAGCGGAAATGAAGCTCAACGCCGCTATTTGTTGAATATTAAAGTGCTCTCTCCCATACTTTTATGAATGACGGTAAGGTATGGTGGAACAAGAGCACCCTTGCCTTCTACGCAAGGCATTTACAAAAGTTCTGTTATTAATGTAATCCCATTATTTTCAAATATAAGCAGAAAGTCTGTGTGCTCTTCTACTTTAAACAACACTGACGTCCACACTTAACAATTCCACCACACAAAGGATGGAAAACAGAGCATTACAGGCTCCAGTGGCTCCACTCCAAATCAGGGGTAATGGCCCAGGAGAGAGCTGGCCTCCCTTGGTTCTGGCGACCCACAGGAGGGGGAGGCCAGCAGTTGCAGATGGAAACGTTTCTGAGCAGCAACCCAAAGATAATAACTTGAGAGCTTTTTGATGAAAAGTATATAAATGGCCCAGCTAATTTCACTTTAAAATAACACACTGAGGGTACATAATTTCTCAAAAGCACACAACATACAGTTCAGTTCTCCTATTCAACAAATATAGAAAGAAGAAAAACAAAGGAAAAAGAAAGAAATAGAAGTCAAACAAGAAAGGAAAAGAAGGAAGGAAGAGGTAGTCAGGAAGCAGATACAAAGGAGGTAAATAGTTTCTTGGATAAATACTCTGATGAGTTAATGGGGCCTATCAAAATCCCAGCTGCCTTTTGAACCATCAACTAGATCGTCTCATGCAATTATTAATTTAAAGCTCCTGCGTTTTCTCCGTGTTTCCTGAGCCCTGAAAGAGTTGGATATTTTGCCAGTCAAAATGGTTCTCTAGACTCCCCCAGACCAGCGATGGCAGAAAGTAGTGCTTCCCAAGCCTAGCAGGCTCGCTAGAATCACAGGAGAGCATTATGCTAAAGTGCAGCACCCTGTCTATCCTGGACTAATTAAATACCAGGAGTGTCCATAAACAAAAGTTGAGTAAAACATATTCCTACATCCCTTCAAAAATGGAGAACAACTTCTGGAGCATGGATGCATGCAAGCTTTTATATGCCTACACTTCGGATTTTTCTCTTTTCTCATCAGCTTTTGCAGAGGACAAATGAGTTTCTAAGAACCAAGTTTAAAGATAAGTTCTGGCTGCCAACTGAATCCACCCAGGCTCCTTGTAACACGGGTACAGAAGGAGGTGGGCTCCTGATCCCGCACCGCAGGACCCTGAGGCTCGGCTCAGCCTCCGCCCCTTCAGGATAGTGCCCCCTGCCATGTGGCACCTGGTAGTGCCTTTTAAATGTTCAGTTTTGTCCAACAAATGCATTGTTTCAGAGTTATGGTTTCAGGGAAACTAAAGTACATCGTGCTAAAACTCAAAAATGCTTCAGGAAATGTAAACAGTAAGAAAATTCTCTTTAAATTAGTCTCTGCCCTCCGGTTCCATCTATAGGGAGACAGTGCTTTTGTAAGAGGGAAGGAGACAAAGCCAAGCGAGGAAGGGGAGGCGGAAGGGCATGAAAGAGAAGTGAGATGTGCCCTGTACATGTGGAGACTCCCCACCGCGAATGCCATCAGTAGATGCTGCACACTTGTACCACTAGACATTTGAAAACAACAATCCCAGACCCTGCGAAGTGGTCGCTGCTGAGCTGCCCTAACCCTGCACGGGTGCTTCTCACTCCCACTCGTGGCTTCGGGACTCACAGTAGAGCAGAAAACTAAACAAGCAACAAGATCAGTGCCAGCCCCATGCCCGGCATGAACATTCTTAAAAGGGAGACTTCGGCAATGGACCACACGCTGTCATCTGTTCCTTTATGTTTTCAGCAGGGAAGTTCTTGTTTTGTTTACCTTCATTAACATTCACTAGCGTGTCGCTAGTTGCCAACCCTGGTGGTCCCTTTCCTAAAGGAGCTTGAAGACTAGATGGAAAACCAGATACATCAATGGGTCGGCGAAATCAGGTTTTCTTCTAAAGAACCACAAGGGCTCTTTTCTTAGACTGCAAAAGATGTCCTCTAAGATGGGATGCTACCCTGCGATGCGACACCACTGGCTTGAAAGAAAATATGCGCATGTAACATTCCTCCAAAAAATTAATTTAAAATAAATTTTAGTACTAATTCTTTCCCTCAACTTTAGCGTTCTGCCAGGGAAACATAAATGTTGGCAATGATTCTTCCCCCTTCTCCCAAAGAATATTTATTAATCCCTCATAGGACACTGTTTGTTTGTTTGGTTTTTGGTTTTTTCTTGTGTTTTGTTTGTTTGTTTGTTTTTTGGTGGAACCGGGGATTGAACTCAGGCCCTTGAGCTTGCCAGGGAAGCGCATATTCTACTGAGCCATCTCCCCAGCCCCAAGGACACTGTTTAGAAAACACCTTTTTGTAGACCACCAGGAGGAAGTGTGCTAACAGGGTGAAACTGAACCTGCTTCTGAACAAGAGGAAAAAGGACAGGAACCCAGGCTGGCAGACCAACCAGCCAAAGGTGACTGTTGGAAGCGTCGCACATTCAGGTCCTGCAGAACTCGTGTCTACAATGGCTGGGTGAGCCTGAGCCACAAACTTCATCTCTCCAAACTCAGACTTCTCAACCGCAGTAGATCCATGGTAAGATTACTTAAGAGGATCATGGTGAGTACTTTACAGTGTTGTACTGAGCGCAAAACACTCAGCACAGGGTTTCACCTGGAGTAAATGCATACAATCTGTTCACTGACTCAACAAAGATTTAATGAGTACATAGAATGTTCCAGGCGCAGTCCAAGGGTTTGGGACAATGAACCCAAGAGGTAAAAGTCCCTGCCTATTATTTACCATCCACTGTCAAGGAAATTGTAGAGTGAACTGTAAAGTTAGGTTTGGATCACAGCTACAGAGAATATGGAAACAGCAGGGGCATCCTCGGAGTGAAAATGATACGCAAGTTTAAAGAGCAGGCAGCAAACACTACTGATCAGGCAGCGTGGGTGAAAAGTGAAGAGGTGAGGGAATGAGCCATGAGGAACTAAGAGTAAAAGGCCAGGGGAGGGGGGCTTGCTGGGTGTGTCCGCAAAGCCAATGGGAGCCAGTGGGACTGAGATGAATGGGAACAGCACAGATCAGTAGGGTGGGCCTTGAAGCCTCAATGTCATGGAGTGAACTGGCAAGCTGCTGAAAAACTCAGGGAAAGAGGGTGACCTGACACAGTTGCCATTTAACAAGATCACATGAACAGTGGAACATACAGAGGACTGAGGGTGGGCAAGCAAGGGGAGAGACAGGAGCATTAAGGGCCAACCCGATAGCTCAGTGGACTAAAGCGCCTGCTTAGGCAGAGTGCAGCGGCCGGGGTTCAATCCCCTGCATGCCATGCTGGCCCTGCCCCTTAGGAACGCTGAGACAGCAAATGAAACTGGGCTGAGGCTGGGCATGTTGGTGCGCGCCTGTAATCCCCGCACTTCGGAGGCTATAAAACAGGAGAATCACTATGCGTTGATCTACTACTCAGTGAGACCCTGTAGACCCTGTGGACCCAGTGGACCCTGCAGACCCTGCCCTAAATACATTTTTTTTCCTTTTTTTTATTGTATTCAGAAACAAATATCAAAGAGACAGTTTCACAATTGATTAATAGGACAGTTTCAATAAGT
>NDGN011382517.1:0-10274 GCA_002564285.1 Tympanoctomys barrerae | reverse complement strand
CTGTCTGTCTGTCTGTCTGTCTGCCTGCCTGCCTGCCTGCCTGCCTGCCTGCCTGCCTGTCTCCTGTCCAACTCCATTTATTGAATGCACTGAAGAGAATGATCAAGCTTACCAGATTCTCTCATTACTCGCCTTTAACAATGATGTGGTGCCCTGTTTTAGTCACTTTTTCACCTATATCCAACACCCACAAATTAAAGGAGGAGAGGTTTGTTTCGGCTCACAGATTGTAGGGGTTTCAGTCCACGGTTAGCTGGTGCGGATGCAGGGCAGAGTGGCCGAGGGGCCTGGCGGCAGGGAAAGAGCTGCGGCATGAGAGCCAGAGGCAGGGGGAGATCAAGGCAGCAGGAGGGAGGCTGACCTCCCAGGCCACGCCCCCAGCCACCCTCCTCCAACCAGGCTTCGCTTCCCAGCATCACATACGGTTATTTATTTATTTAGGTTTAGTTTGGTTTTAGACAGGGTCTGCCCTTGTAAGTCAGGCAGGCCTTGAATTCACTATGCAGACCACATTGGCCTCAAACTCACAGCGATCCTCCTGCCTCAGTCTCCTGCACGCTGGGATTACAGGCACACACCAGCTCGCCGGCTCTCAACATCACACTGAGCTGTGTCCGTCCACTGATTGGCAACACATGCCTATGATCCAGTCGCCTTCCCAAAGCCCTGCGAACGAGCAAGGAGGCTCCGCGAGGCCATTTAGAGTAAACCATACCATACTCCTCACCTCCCAGCATTATTAAGTGCATGAATTTATAAAATTATTATGGAAATAAATGTAAAGACCTTTTTGTCTTCTAAGAAGAAGGAGAGGGAGATCAAAAGCACTTGCCTGTTTTCAAGGCAAACAGGAACAAAAATAGCTGGGATACATCTCTTAACCATCTTCCAACTCTATCTTATATTTTGTTTTCCGTCAACTGCGCTTTAGTCTCTGATGCCCTACTCCTAAGCATAGGTTTTGCTGCTCAAAGGTGTCACTTTGTGATCTTGAAGATCTTGCTTGGCTCCTGTGATTGGTGGAGCACCGAGCAAGGACAGCTTCTCATCTCTCACAGTCAGGTTATGCAGGTTCCATTTTGATTGCTGGCCCTCGGCTTGCTTGCCTTTGCCCACGTTGCTTCCATCTTTAAGAGGAGGTCACAGATGCACAGTGAAAAGTCCACACGGAGTTTCCCACCAACAGGCAGCTAGTGATCCTGCGACCCCGGCTGCAAGGCTGGAGTCTGCGCACAGCCTTGTGAAGTCTTCTAAGGGGAGCTTTCTGCACACTAGGGTCATATGGGAGACAGAAGACTACAGCTCCTGGGCTGAGGCCCAGAGCCACACATAGGAAGTCTTGAGGAGATTTAGTGGCATGCGGTGGAAGAGAAGGAACCAAAGAAGAAAGCTGTACAAATGTAAAATGTGGAAAGAAAGAATGCTGAGGCACTGCAGATGAGAACAGGAAGTGTCCTTGAAATGTGGGCTGTGAGAATGTGGTACTTCTTCTTTTAAAATCTGTCAAGAAGGACATCCCTAGGCATGTAGCTGGTACTTGGCAAATATTAATGAAGAAACGATGTAAGCTCCGTGAGGACAGGGCTTGCTCTGTAGTACTCACATAGCCCCAACTTTGAATAGGAGCAGATGGGGAAGAGAAAGGGATTAAATACACTTTCAAACTAATGCTAAATAATTTGAATATTAAGCCTGTATATGTGTTCTACTGAGCTTTAGATGAAAATATGGCTCCTCTGCTATGAGACTGCCTAATCCAGATCGAGTACCTTTTCAAATCTGTTGATCAGGGGGTGGAGTTTTCATCCAGGAACTGTGCATGGGGACCACACAGAACTTCAGCTGGGGCATGGATAATGATGCTGGGCCTGTGGAAGCAGCTGGGCTTGCAGGACTGCTGCTTGGTTTGGTTGTTCTGGAGCCTAGCACACCACAACAACGGGCGCAAAAGGGATGTGGGTGTGCAGAAGCAGTGTGATGATTTTACTGGTGATGAAGGGAGAAAAGGCAGGAACAAAGTTGGAAATAATTAAAGACTAGATTTTCTCAGCAATGCTTGCATTTAGGAATCTGTTGTGACTTGAATTACATATCCAAAGGGATATGTGAAAGTCTTAATCCCCAGTACATTAAAACATGACCTTAGTTGGAAAATGGATCTTTGTAGATGTAATAAATTAAAAATGTGGCGGCTGGGTATGATGGTTCATATCTAAACGTCCCCCTGGGGGCTTCATGTACTCACATGTAGGGTTATAGGGAATGACTGGGTCATGAGAGCATGATCCTCACCAGTTATTCCACAGAGAAGGTTATAGCTAAATGTGATTTGAGAGGTGAAGCACAGTTGGATGTGAACCACTAGGGGCACAGCCTGGAAAAGTGTATGTTTCACCTTTGGCAATGCTCTCCTTACTGCTGCCATGCCAGGGACTGTTTCCCTTCCACCGCAACCCATTGCCATGCCTTGGAGCCTGCTGACTACAAATGGAAACCTCTAGAAAGTGTGATCCAAAATAAACCTTTCCCCTTACAGTTGTTGGTATCAGGCATTGTGTCTCTGTGGTAAGAAAGTAACTACGACACTAGGGTAGGCCCTGGGGGAGATGACTCAGAAGGAAAGGAGAGAGCGCGACAGAGGAGAGTTCATGCCAGGGCCCAGAGATGCACAGAAAGGAGACAGCTATGTAAAGATGAAGGTAGAGGTTGCAGTGAGGTGCAACAGGCCAGCCCGTGCCTGGAGTGCTGTGAGCTGGAAGGGGCAGAGAAGGGTCCCCTGGAGGACTTGGACAAAATACACCCCTGCCAACACCTTGGTTGTAGACTCACCCTCCAGACACTCAAAACAATAAACTTGTTGCTGCAATTTGCAAAATCTATGGTACTTGTTATGGGAACCTCAGGAAATGAATTTGGAGCTATACACTTTCTATTCTGAACCACCATTATGTTGAAAATTCCTGCAGATAAACAACTTTTGAACTGAAAGACTTAGATCTCTAATTCTATACTTTCTTTTTTTTCTCCTCATAGAAGCAACGGATCTTTAAAGTGCGATTTTAAATTAATCATCGTACATTTCTTTGGACTATAAATAGGAGCGACTACACCATATGTTGTGGTGTGGGAAGATCAGGGGTGAAGCCATCTCACAGCGCTGGTGGTCAGAGACCCTACGAATAGCAGCGATCATTTATTTAAATCGCACTGGAGGTAGGTCAGTCAACTCTTCTAGGAGTTTGAATAAAAATTTATAAAAAGATCACCTTATTTTCCCAACACAGTGCAGCCAGCTTCCTTATCCTTTGCCATTGGATGTGGCAGAGGTAGAGGAGCCTCCCCTAGGGTAGCCGGACACTGCCCCCGGGGCCTACAATTGCCAGACCAGTCTTCCTAACAACACAAACACTAGTAGCATAAGATCAACAACGTATGTCTTCTTCGTGTTAAATTGTGGCAGATTCTCCAACTCTACTTAACTTCTTTTGACAAGTTGGGCCAAAGCATGGGCCTTCTGGTTCCCACTTAAGCCTTCTTCCTGCACCGCAGGCCAGGGTAAGGAAGCAGAGCACTCATGTTGGTGGAGCACCTGTTGATTCCAGGTGCTGTACAGGGGTCATGCTGTAGCATTCGACTGACCCTTTCTCAGGGTGGATGTCATAGTTAAGAATGAGATCACCCTTTGTGTCACAAAACCAGAAATCATCTGAGCTGGGCTTGGTCTGTCACACACCCAGCTGGCTCCAAAGCCTTTCCCTGACCTGTTTTCCTTCTCATTGGACCCTGTGGCTTGTATGAACCTGTTTTCCTGGGAGCCAGTTCAGGCCTCTTACGCTAGTACAGGTGTGAGTTGAGAGGCCCTCAGCCCTCAGTTGTACGTCTGTGTTTGCTCCCATCTTCTCTAAGGCTGGCATGTGTACGTCTTCCCAGGAATGAGATTCTCCAGTCTGTTTTGTTCAGAGCAGAAGTGAACACGAGGAAAACAATAGGAGAACTTTGGCTGAGTTTCATTTGTCAACTCACAGGTTCAATCTCTCTGTTTTTCCTTTGCAGATCATATTTTGTTCTAGTCTACATGTATAGTTGGAGTCTATATCAAGTGGGATTTCTGAGCTGGCTCTGGTCTTGCTGGCTTTGGGTGGTGTGGCCTTGGCCTTTGCTGTAGACCCAGCTCTGACCTCACTTGCTGCAAACCTGAGCTTTAGCTGTCTGTGCTGCATGTCCTCTTCCCAGCCTGATGTGAAGGATTCCTGGATCCTCAAGGGCCCAACACTGAATGCTATAGATGCTAGGAGCCAGGAGATGTTGCAGTGCTCCGCTGCAGTACTCTGCCTTGGCATGAGCCACTGGGAAGATTTTTAGTGATTAAATTCTGTGGGTTTAACCATGACTTTGGAGGATGTCAGTTGCCACTGCTTTATCCTGAGAAAGCCTATCACAGATGTGTAGAGGAATCTAAGAGGATAGCACCGTGGGGTAGTGTGACAGGGCCATTACTTTGGCATAACACAAAATAGCCAGCTAAACGTTGCCTGCTCATATTGTCCCATTTACCCCTATTCCGGCCTCCTCAGGATTGTGTTGAATAATAAATAATTTAGCCTCTTTCTTGGGGAACTCAGGTTGGGATAACCTAAATGGTTGCATTTACAATTTTCTGTAGGGCAACTGGGCCATTTGTTAACAATTCAGATTTCAGAAACCTGCCCAAGAATAATTAGAATCTCTGTGTTCAGGGCTATGTATTCTAGCCAAGTTCTCTGAGTGATTCATATGCATATAATAATGCCTTCATTACTTTTCTCTCATTCCTGAAACAAAATGCATGATGCCAATAATCAAGGAAGGAAAAGTTTATTTAGCTTGCAGTTTGTGGAGCTTTCAGTCCATACTCAGCTGGCTCCAAGGCAGAGTGGCATGTGGCAGAGGACAACAGTTTATGGCAGCAAAAAACTGTACAAGCAGCAAAAACAAAAGGGAGGAGCATCAGACAGCACACCTCTTTCTCTCCCTTATATTGTATGCAGGCTGCCTGACCTAGTGTTGGTGTAGCGCTCACGCCTGTAATCTCAGCATTGGACCGTGAGTCAATCAAAAACTCTTGCATGGGGCTTTAGGGAGACATTGAGACACAAACGATGACATGCAGTATGGGGAATATGCAGTTTCAGGCTAGGGTAGACCGAGGCAGAAGGACAGAGGAGGTGTTCTCTCAGCTGTTTGCCTGGGTCAAAGGAGAAAATTTCAGCTTCCAGTGGGAAACCTATCTGTCATCACTTAAGCTATGGTACATTTTCCAAATGAGTAATTCCAGATACACGTGCTATCAAAAGATTTGACAGTAAAGCGCCTTCAGGAAAAGCTAGTCAAGGGCCCGCAGTTACTAGGTGTTACCGTTGAGGCTGAAATCCTACTAAGGTTGCTCCCATGCTTGGTATCCTCACACAGTTACCCACAAGGATTGGTGAGTTCTAGCATGGAAGAGAGCCCTCAGAGTGCAGGGCCTTAAGTGCTTGCATGGGTAAGTGCTCATTAAAAGCTCCTCAGCCACATAGACACAGTGTACATGGAAGGTCCAGGCTGGTGATGTTACTCTCAGTGATGGTGGTGAGCTTGGGCCAGGCAACAATTAACGCAACTTCCATACCAGCAATTCTAGGATTTCATTAACATTTCCTACTGAAAGAGATTTTCTAAATATGGCTAAGAATTTAGGGGGACTTGGGAGGCATGTCCATGCCTTAGATGATTCTCTGGCCTTGTATCTGGTGGAGTGTCTAGACCATTAGTGTGTCCTCAGCAAATGTCAGTTGATAAATGGATACAAGTAAAAGAATGGGTGATGAGCAGAACACTAAAATGTGACAATCCATATGAGACGGGGTTGGCCATATTTCAGGAAATCTGTGAAGCTCATTTTGTTCTTGGCATTTCCCTGGTTTTCTTCTTTCATACTCAAATCCACCTGGCCCTTCTGTCCCTTGGTAGAACTCCTTCCAAAATCCTTGTATTTGTCAAATATTTCTATGCTTTAACTGAAGGCTTGAGAAAAAATAAAGAATTGTGGGAGCAGTATCCTACTTAGGCTTGAAGCTCCTCTCACGGACCTTGCTTCCCTGGCCAATTTTATGTGTCAACTTGACTGGCCGTGAGGAATCTAGACATTTGGCCAGACGTTCTGGGTATGTCTGTGAGCGAGTGAGCTTCTAAATGAGATTAACATGGATTACCTTCCCTCCTGGGAGTGGGGGGAGCTCGCCCAATCTGCTGAGCATCAGAACAGAACAAAAATCCTAGTAGGAGGAAATGCTTTTTGTTTGACTGCTTGGGTTGCCAGCCTTCAGTCTAAGACAGAGACACTTTGGGTCTCTGGGCTTTGGACCCAAACTGGAACCACACATTGGCTGTTTTCTGTCTCTACTCTACTAACTGCAGCTTTTCTCAGTTGTCATAGGAGCCATTTATAATAGACTTGTATGTACGTATGTATGTGTGTATGTATGTGTATGTATGTATCTATCATCTTTGCTTTTTAGTCTCTTTACGTGGAAAGCCTGAATACTCATGTTATAAAGCATTTTCACTTTAGTAGGAGTTGGACCAAAAATCACATTTAGCAAAAGGAAGATGATTATGAAATTTAAGGCCCAATGGGCTAGAAATGCAAATGCTAATTCATGGGTAAAGAGAGCATGAAGTGTAACAGGTAATCTCGTGGGATTGTCTACATCTAATATTGTGACATTCAGTATATAGAGCAGACTGATACATATGATTGTTCTATAAGAAGCTTGAGCTTGTCCTGGTTAAATGAGAGCTGGAATATGAGCCTCTGCTAGAGTCTGAGAGCGTCTAACTCCAACGCCGAAGAGTTGCGCAGTGTGACTTTGCAGAGACCCTGGAACCAGTCAGTATTTTGCATGACAGACCGAGGTGGGTTCTGATTCTACATTCACGAGCCTCTCATGTCCCAGAACTTCACACTCCACCTCATTCAAGTTACAGAATCTAACTTTTGGCACAGTTGCTATTTTTTTAAAATAATGGAATAACATCATATTTATAGGTGTCAAATATGTTAAATTCATTTTCAGGAAATGTAGAACAGTTACTATTTTTAATTTTGCAAGTAACCATGTGCATGAGTTTGAGACTTGGAGAAGTGGGTTGTTCATCTGCGGTGTGAGCTCAGTGGTCATGGCAGACACCGGACCTCCTGACTAGGCTGTGTNACCGGACCTCCTGACTAGGCTTTGTGCTTAACGCCCGGCGGCACATAGAGGATCTTAGCTACTTAAGGGAGCACATAAGGCAATGAGCATTGTTGGGGAAATTTACCTAAAACACTCTCTACATCTTTTATAAAGTAAAAGAAGCACAGTTTTATGTAAACAACAGCAAACTATGCAAGTGCTATGATGTAGTATATGCAATCATAGGCGTATAATTACACAAGGGTTTTGTATTCAGAATTAAAAGCATTCAACTGTTTTACGACTTGAAATGTTTCAGCAAATGGTTATGATTTCAATCTGCTAGGAATGTTGATCAACTTCTGCATCTGGGAAAGATTTTACCAACTCTTCTACCTTTGCGTGGCCAAAATTCCCCTAAGCCCTCAAATTCTCCCATTTCTCATGTAAAAATGTTCTTGGGGCTGTCACTGTATACCTTGCCTAGGCCAAAGTATGATATATTTATTTCCCACTTTATTTGATATGTTTTTATTTTGCTTCTTTGGACAAATAAATCTTTGAAATCCTACTATAGATATTGCAAGCAGCAACGGGCTATTTCAGGCCTGGTTGTATCTATTGCTTGTGGGCTTAAAGCAAGACACTTTCCTTCGAAACATTCTCCCCCACCCAGCTCCCACTGGCCAGAGTGGCTGTGTTCTGTGCTAACTCTCTGGCCTTTGGTGCCAGGATATGTGTGTCAGATGCAGGCGGGCACCAGAATTTGCTGCCACTGGAAATTGTTCTTGAACTTGCTCTCCTGGATATGTACAGTGTGGGATTTTGGAAGGACAAATAAAAGATTGTCTCTGCTCCTAAGGAGCTGGCTGTGAGCTGAGAGACTGAAAATAGGTTGAGAGGTTGCTTAGTAAATGAAAAAAATAGAGAAATGCACAAGGGGCCTGGAACTGAAGCTGATGATTGAGCTGGTATTTTACAGAAAGGGATCTCCCAGGGTGGCCACGGGCACTATAAGAAGGGCTTTTAGCATATTTCACCCTTGTGATGCTTCTGTGATGTGGCTTAGTGTCATTCATTGTAAAATGGGGAAGCTGAGGGACAGACAGTTGAGGTGACCTGAGGCTACCCAGCCAGTGCCTGAGCTAAGTGCATCCAGGCAGCCTCAGCAGTCTCAGCTTCTATTCTCTCTGTCCCCATAATAGGCAAGAGGAGGAGTGGCTGAGGGCCAGATGATGTGGAAGGTCCCATCCATGTGCACCGGGCTGCTCCTCAGGGGCCCAGGGGTGAAGGAGGCAAGGCAGGGATGGGATGTGCAGCTTGGGATGCCAAGGTACACAGGTGTGAGGCAGTTGAAAGGTGGGGCTAGACAGACTGGCCCATTGAGCTGGCTTTAGGTAGACAGTTTCCTATTTTATTCTAAAGGCAAGAAGCCATTAATTTTACAAAGAGGACTGATAAAATCTGAGTTCCATTTTGTACAGTCATTTGGAGGAGGAGTGGGAAGCAGATTACTGTATGAAGACCTGATGCTAGAAGATAGGAAGGGGCAGATCTCATAGAAGCTGGGGGACTCTCACAGCCACTCAGATGCTGAGGGACAGAGCGATGATGCAAGCTGGGAAGCAGAGCCTGCTATGGCCTGGGAAGTACTGGAGGGTAGACTTAGAGTAGCAGGTCCACGCTAGTGACAAGGAGGAAAACCCTGAGGGCTGTGGCCAGGAGATGGGTCCACAGGGACACATAAGACCAACCAGAGAAGATCATGGTCCTTGGATGGGAAGGGCTGGTGACATTTGGGACACCTGCTGGGGTGGGTGCCATGGAGATTCTGGATTAGGGAGAGGCTGGGAAGCAGCAATCTGGCTGGAAGTGGTGACTGGACTCCTTGAAGCTCTTTGCAGCAGGATGACGTGGACAGTGGACTGTGCCTCCAGGAAGGGGGACTGGAGTAGGTGGTGGGGTGTCAGGGTGAGGTACCCACCTGCCCTCTGCAGCCCTATTACTTGGAGAGGAGTCTGAAATTGTGTCCCACCAGGCCTCACTGTTAAGCGGCTGGAGTTACAGCCTTCCACGAGCTGTTATTTATCAACACCTAACACAGCACCTGCAACTCACAAGCGCACACTGAGTAAGTAAACACATGCGCTCCATCTGGGTGGCGGTGAGCTGTTTCTTCTCGCTTGACACATGCTGGTCTGGTGCAAGGAGGCTTGAGAGCATAATGCCTTAAAAATAGCCAGCAAGACAGTGGGAAGAACCAGGCAGAAGTGAAGAGGTGCTCAGTGGGAGCTCGTTCGCAGGGGTCGGGGGATCTAGCCCTGAGGGCAGGTAAATTAAAGATGGGAAGGGACTCAGGAATATCACTGAGAGTAGGTGTAGGCTTTGCAGGATCATTGATGAATCTACATTTGGGGCTGAGCTCTGAACCTGTAGGCAGAAGTTGTTTGTTTGTTTTTTTTGGACAGAGCCGGGGATTGAACTCAAGCCCTTGCGCTTGCCAGGCGCTTACTCTACTGAGCCATCTCCCCGGCCCTGAGGCAGAAGTGTTAAATATACTTTTCACCTTGAGCCAGGAATGGGCTGCTTCATGAAGTGCCTCAGGGGTCAGCTACTGGGCACCGGCTAAGCGCCCGATGCTCAGTGGGCTGGTCGGGGACACGGACTCGGCCGGGGAGCAGGGTGTGCCTGCGTCCCGCTGCCTGTGTGCTTGTTTCTCACCCAAAGGCCGCTGGCTTGTGGGGATTGTGCCTGCTTCGCGTAGCTGATCAGGAGTCACGGAAACCACTTTCCTCCTCTAGGAATCTACAGCTCCAAGCAGCAGCAACACAGCTGGGGCTGTCTTCTTCAGAGCCCCAGAAGGCGGAAGGTGCCTGGAGGCGGAAGGCGTAATTACCAGCGTCCAGTTCAGCGAGGCCTGTGGAGACCACGGCGCTGTTCCCTGTTCATCGAGGGTGGGTAACAGGGAATCTTACTGAAAATAATGGCGCGGCCAGGAGCGCTCTCTGAGGAAGGGACAGTTTAAAAGACTTCTAAGGGGAAAACAGGTGGCAAGTAGAGAAAGGAGAGGAGCGAATTCTG
>NDGN011382509.1:0-10284 GCA_002564285.1 Tympanoctomys barrerae | reverse complement strand
CCTGAGTTCAATCCCCAGTACAAAAAAAAATGGAGAAAAGATAGCTTCCTTATTGATGGGAAAACTGTTTGTCCACATGTCAAAAAATGAATATTGATCCATACTTCTCGCTCTGTGCTAAAATAAAATCAAATGGATCGAAGATCTCTGTAGAAAACCAGAAACACTCACTAAAAGTCTTGAATCCATAGACATAGGTTAAGTCTTCCTGAACAGAACTCTAACCACACAAGAATTAAGACCAAGAATCAAGAAATATGATATATCAAATTAGAAGCTTCTGTACTACAACAGAAACAACCAGTACAGTGAAGAGTCAGATGATAGAATGGAAAAAAATTTGCAACCTACTCCTCAAACCAGGGCCTGATGTACAGAATATGCAAACAAGTCAAAAGCAATTAGACCACAAAATAAAAGATGCAATCAAAACATAAGTAATTGAAATGAATTTCAGAAGAAATACAAGTAGACAACATATACATGCCAAAATATTCAGCATTGGCAACTATTAGATAATTAAATACAAATCAAAACTCCAGTAAGACTGGCCATATCAAGGGCTCAAAAATTGCTGGTGAGATTTTAGGCAAAAGGAACTCTTCTGTATTGTTGATGGGAATGTAAACTAGTCCAATCACTATGGGTATCAATATAGGAATTCATCAAAAAGCTAAAAGTAGAAACTCCATTTCAGCCAGCTATTCCCCTTGTTGTAGTTTAGGGTTTTGCAAGGAGAACAACATGATACAGTTCACATTTTAAAGATTATTCTTTAATGAATCACTCAAAGAATCATATTCAAAGAATGCAGGCAGCCTGTCCACATACTAAATACAAAGAATCTAGCTGAGGTTCTAGATCCTAATATTCTGCATGCATCCAGCTAAAAACCTAGAGCTCATAACAATGTCTCCCACAGTCCAACTGGAGACTTAGAGCCCATGACAATGTCTCCCACAAGTACAACTGGAGTCTTAGAGCCCATGACAATGTCTCATGCAGGCTCACTTCACAACTCTGCACTGGGAAGGCCTAAAAGTCAGTGGTGGAAGCTGCAAAGTTTATGCCAGTGAGATGAAGGATCTGTGCCAGCAGGCTGAGGGATCTGAACTGGAGCTAGGAAGCAATGCTCAAGGTAAGAACCAGAGCTCCCCTAAAGTGCCACAGCCAGCCTCAGCAGCAGTGAGGTCCTAACGTCCTGTGACGATGAGGACAGCCAAGTTCTCATCAGGAAAGCCATTGCAACAGTCTTCTCCAGGAGACTGAGCAGTGCACTATCTTTCCCTCTAGAGTCAGGAAGTGATGCTTAAAAAAGGGACCAAAGCTCCCCAAAGAGAACTGTAGCTATTCACAGTGACAATGAGATCCCATGTGCCAAGTTCATCAGGAAAGCCAGCATGACAAAGTTTTCCAGCAGAATATCCCAGGAGAACCAGCAGCTTCCAACAGCCTCAACAGCTTCCAAACAGCTTCCCTAACAGCATCCCAACAAGTTCTCTAGTTTCGCCTCTTATGCTGCTGGCAACAGTCCTCAAGTGGGCCTCTCACAAGCAGCACCATGCTAATTTAGTTCACCTGGGTGTAACCAGTGGCCTTCTAGTTGGAAATTCACCAACCCCTTCTGATTATCTTCCTGAACGTGCTAAGGTTATCATATTTCAGTGATACATTCATGCCCATGTTTTTAGCACCAGAAGTCTGAATACCTAGGTCATGGAAACTGCATTGACCATCAGTAGGTAAATAGATAAAAAACATGTATGTATTAGGCCATAAAGAAGGACTGAGTTGTTTGTAAATAAATAGGTAGCTCTTGAGATCATACTGCTAAGTGAAATAAGTCAACAAAAGCTTAAAATGTTCATAGTTTCTCTCTTATGACAGACCCAAAATATAAATCATTTAAGAGCCAAATAGAAAGAGCTATGTTAAGAAACAGGGAGACGGAACCTGTAGAGATGGGAAGTAAACATATGGAAGGTGGCGGGGGTGGTGGTGGTGGGAGCAGGGGCAGTGGATGATCAAGATGTGATATACATATGTATCAGATACAAGCTGAATATGATCACTGTATCACAAACATAATAATAAAAGTTTTAAAAACCTAAATTGATAAAAAAAAATTTTTGACAGAGAAAGAAAGAAATACACCGCACATGAAATAGCATTCAAATTTAACTACCTGGAGACATACTACAATGATTTTGTTAAGATCCTCAATAAAAATTTGGTTGGACATGTGCCTATACACTATTTGCTCAGATTATAAATGATACTAACTTTATTGGAAACAGGAACATCTTAATGGAAAGCAGCACTCAAATAGCCTTCACACAACACACATTTCATATAGAATTGCTTTTATGTGAAGCAAATTTATGCACTGTATCAGTTGAAAGTACTCGTAAGGTATAGATAGCATCAGCCGTACTGTGAGGGGGATTTAGCAACAAGGCTTAAGGTGGTGGGGGAAAGCTTTCAAGTAGATACTGATCAATTTCTTCACTCATTCAATAGTATGGATTGTAGACTACAATACTAGGATAATTTGGTAGTAAAAGAAAGAAAGTTACAAGATAAAAAAGTTGAATTTATATAACCTTGATGAGTTTTATATATAAAGGAAAAAGTTGAAGAAAAGTAAAAGCATTTCTCGACTAAATAAGAATACTGTATGTAGATGGTAAAGTTGGGGTACAATTATATTGTGTAGGGTTTTCTAAAACAGAAACACCACAAAATATACATATAATCATTCAAGTGTTTTATATGCAAGGATCAGATGTTGGGGAGTCCACAAAGGCTGTCTGAGGACTAGATGTGGGAGAATCTACAGTGGCAGCCTGCCAGCCCCCTCATTAAAGTGAAACTTATAATGTTTTGTGTTTCTTTGTGCAACTAGTTGATAGTTCAGAGGCTAGCATTTAAGCCCAGGGCCTAGATTTGTATACTAACTTGAAAAATGTGACTAAGAAGATGAGAATCAGAATTAGATATTTTTAGCTTTTATGTTGGGACCCAGCTTCTGCTGCATATGTGCAATTCCTAAATATAGTTAAAGATTCACAAACTGAATGTAAGAAAAAAAAGGTAAGAAATGTCTGTTATACCCATTTTTCATGTCTTTTTCCTATGTTCTTTGAGGGGTAAAGAATCACCAAGAGAAATTTGACAATCTAATCTAGGGATGTTATTTTTCCCCTGACATAGTATTTATCAAATATATATATATATATTTTATATATAATATATAAATTATATTATATATAATATAATTATAATTAATTATAATTATAATTAATTATAATTATAATTAATTAATTATAATTATATTATATATAATATATATAATATATAATATTTTTAATATTGCTTATTGCTAGTAGAATGAGTTTAAGAAGATTAACATTAATTTACTAAACTTTAGCCTAGAATATTTATAAAGTATTAATCTCTTGATCAGATAAAATGTTTTTGTTGTTGTTGTTGTTGTTGTTGTCTTTTTGAGATAGGCTGGCCTTAAGCTCACTTTGTAGCCCAGGCAGGTCTCCAACTTGCAATGATCCTCCTGAATCTACCTCCTGAGAGCTGGGATTACGGGCATGTGACAACATATCCAGTGATAAAATGTAAATTATAGACATGGAAAGAGTTCAGTAACATCAGTAAAATAGACAAGATAATTTTTCATAGACGTGTAGATAAGTTACAGAAGGACATAGCATGAACAAGGATGATATATATTCACTATGGAGATCTAGTGAATGTAATAGAATTTACAGTTACAAGTTTAACTTTTCTAAGTGGGCACAAATTATTGTTGAAGGAGACTGATTACTGGTATAGTTACCCATGTTACTGTAAGACTTCTTGGAAATCAGTTCTGTGTGGCAGTAGTCAAACCTACCAATCATATCTAGTCTAAAAAAATAAAGAATAGGTAGTAATACCAAGTGGATTGTTAAAGGAGGTCAGACAAATAATTGGACTAGGTAAGAAAGGTAAAATGTGTAGTTGGCTTAACAATATGTTCCCAGGCCTGGCCTAAGTACTCTTAGCATATTGTTTCTTTGTAATTTTGTACCTTCTTCCACTTTTCTCTGTCATACCACATAGGCATCAGAAAAAGATCCAAATTTTTCTGTCTATTCTTATCTTGAGCCCATTCTCACTTTATATATTCCTGAGGCAGGCAAGAAGTAAACAGCCTCTGGCATTTCTTAGTAGCCTTACATATGACATTTGGCATTTGACCTGCAATGTGAGGCTTCATGTAAGATTCTCCTACTCCGTCATGATCAATACTCTTACCTTATCTAGTGATTCTTTAGAAATGGAACACAGGGGCTGGGGAGTTAGCTCAATGGTATAAGTGCTTGGCTGGCAAATGCAAGGTCCTGAGTTTGATCCCCAGTACTGCATGCCATGTGGGCCCTGGAAACCCAGGTGTGCCTTGCTGGCACTGGAACCCAGTGTGGGGGTGTACACCTATAATATCAGTGCTGGGGCAGCTGAGACAGGAGGATCGCTACAAGTCTGAACTGTGTAGTGAGACCCTGTATCAAAATCAATCAATCAATCAATCAATCAATCAATCAATCAATCAAAGAAAGAAAGAAAAATAGGGAAGACAATATTATCATTATATAGAGGAAGTTTATTTATTGTTAAAGTATGGTTCCTAGAGGGACTTCAATAGTATGTTCCCTTGGTATCCAAATAATTTTGACAGATTTCAAATTTCAAAATATTTAGCTATTAGCCTCAAACTTGTTTAGCTCATATTTTTTGCAAGAAACTATTTTTTCTAGAACAATATCAGCTAACACTTCTGTAGACCGAGTACTAATGTAAATATTCTATTCACTTTAACTCAATCCTCATAATACTCTTATCACATAAACAGAAAGTCTGTAACAAAACTTCTACCATTATTTTTTTACTTTAAGGAAGAGGAAATGAGCATCACAAAAGCTAAGTGGTTTTCCAAAGATCCCACAGTTAGTAAGCAGCAGATACTTGAAACCCAAGGAGTCTAACAATCTCCTATCCAGCAAGAAGCAATTTAAATTTTTGGTTTTTATACATGCTACAAGTGAAAAGTTTTCAAAATAAAGTTATTTTAAAATATTTTGAGGAATACAAGTTTTAAATTTTTCATTGAGATAATTTGAATTTTATTAAATTTGAGAGTTCGACTAATATTAGGATGGCTTATTGTACAAAGAATTTGGTGCTAAATTTCATAATTATGTTTATTTTCCTTAATTTTTGACAAGTAAATTTATACTTTTATTGTGAAAATATAGTTTTAAGGATATTCTTTAAAATATTTATTTTTAATGGTTAAAGAAAACTTCTTACTTTTCTATTGAACCAGTTCTTAGCTCATCTATATCTACTTGAACATTTTCATATAAGGTTTATTTATACTCATCTGTTTAAAATTTATTCTAGGTTATTCCAGCCCCAGGCAGCTATGACGTCCAAAAATCATATGAAATGTCTCAAGTTAAACATAAATACATGCCACCTCGCAGCTTGGTAGCTAAAAGAAAACATGCCTCCTTCCTTAGTGCAGCTCCTCGGTGCCCAGAAAAAATGACAGATGGGCCAGGTAAGTTTAGATCTTCTTGTTAAGGTTAGGAGTAAAACCCTAATGTTTTCATGTTAAAATAAATGATGGTAAAAAATAACTGATGATGGCAAACTTCTGCTTAACATTACCCTTACCTCTTTAAAGTACAGAATACAAAAAGTTAAAATAATTGCTTAAAAATTCTAATTTTTAAGTGTTTTCACATTTAAAAAGATTTGTTTGGGATTTTATGTTTCTTAATTTTACTAAGGGCCATTTTACCAATTTCACTGAAGCTAATAAAAATCTCTAGCACTGTTAGGGGGAAAACCTGAATTCTTAATATACAGAAGTTTTTAGAGGGAAAGATGCTTTACCCTAATCTAGGGAAACATATGCCTATTTCTTTTTTCTTTCTTTCTTTTTTTTCTTTTTTGCAGAACCAGGGATTGAACTCAGGCCCTTGCACTTGCCAGGCAAGCGCTTGTTCTGCTAAGCCATCTCCCCAGCCCCTAACATATGCCTATTTCATAGAATTATTTTTATTTTTCTCAAATATCAAGAAATCATCTAATGTAAAAGCTAAGTAATTCTTTGAGGTTTAAAATTCCAAAAATAAATTTGAATTTTAAAATCAGGATTTGTTTACATATTAGTATTCTTGGCCTTAAGGTTAGTGTAACAACTTTCCTTGGTAACGAAGACAAGTCAGTTGGTATGCTATTGCACAAAAGAAAACTGGAAAATAAGAACAACAGTCATTAACAAGAATTTTCAAATGTATTACCACTAAATAAGTTGCTGCAATGAACCTTTATGAGCACATAAAGTTAGAAAGTGAAACAGCATAAAGAAAATTTCCTCCAATTTTTAATAAGAAACCACAGCAGGAGAATACTTTTCAGGCAAGTAAAAATACTTGGTGAGCCCTATCTGCATGGAGGCTTGCTTTGTTTTATATTGTTTTTTTTTTTTTTTTAAAGAACCAGGCATACTGCCAACTAGAAGCTCCATCTTAAGCTAGAAGGTAACTCTACTTCTTTTCTTTTGCTCTTTGGACCTACTGCATCACTATTTGTCAAGTTTTGGCTTTGTTTTCTAGCCTGTGCCTGACCGTGCTCAGCACGTGATGACTCAAACGTGGTGCAGGGAAATGAAATATTTGAGGTTCTAATATAAACAGGCACAGCACAGTCAATTAAATAACAACTAAATGTCCATATCAAGTTCTTTTGAAGTAAATTGTGTTAAGTGTCACAGTTTCCCAGTTTTTCTTCCCCCTCTCTGCCTTTACTGTCCTATGCATAGTCATGTGGGTAGAATATGTAATAGAAGTTTAAGAGGGCAGGCCAGATATCTTAGCAGATTAAAGCACCTATTTAGGTAGATACAGGGGCCAGGGGTTTGATCCCCAGTGTGTGGTGCTGGCCCCACCCCTGGGGGTGCACTGAGATGGCTACTTAAACTGAGTGTAGTGGCATGTACCTACATTCCCAACTCTTGGGAGGCGGAAAACAGGAAGGATCACTGTAAGTCTGATCTGTGTAGTGAGACCCTGCAGACCCTGCACTAAATGCATAAAAAAGAATCTTAAGGGCCAGGATTGGTATGGTGGCTTTCTGTTACTTCAGTATTTAAATTAGGAACAATGAATTTGCAAATATTTCTATTGGTTTCTATTTTTCAAAGTTGAGATAACATTTATCACCTACTTGCCCCTTGTAATGATGCAAAAAATTAAAACTGTCTTTCAAAGTAATTTTTAGGATCTCTGAAGATCCTTAGAAATATAAAATCTTATAATAATGTGAAATGTGTTTTTCTTTATATTAATCCAACACTAGCTTCTAAAGGATATTAGAAGGAGAGGGGAATATTTTCATTATAATGACAGTAATTTTTTTGGAAGTCAAAGGCAGAGATGGTCAAAGTCACTACACAACTACAGGGCATCTATGTTGCTAAATGAAAAGAGTTTAATCACATTGTTTAATTCCAGTAATTGATCAAATGTGCCCTACTGAATCTTAAAGTAGCATATATTTCAAAGAAATGATAACAGAAATCTCATATTCCACTGTAATCAACACATTAGAAAAAACCATATGGATTTCTTAAGCAATTATCTGACGCTATGATGTATGAAATTTGATTTCCTCTGATATGAACAGATATTGTAGTAATTATAGATTTGTTCATTCTCTTAAATTTAACCTTTTATCTTAAGGCATACAATGCAAAATGTGAATCTAACATAGATTTAATAGGTGCCCAAGGCCAATTCACTTAATATCTATGTTTCATTTTTGTAATTGAAGATTGACTTTCTTTTGTCCTAACTCTGTAAAATTGATTCAATCAAAGAAAAGATTTTAAAGTATGATATCATCAACTATCTAAGCAGATTCATATTTTAAGTTATCCGTACCTAGATTGGATTTTATTATTGATTAGTATGACAATTCCTGATTCTTTTAATATATAGATAGTAATGTGGTTTTTGCTTATAAAATGACAACTCATTTCTGTTTATCATTTGTAACAGCATCTAACTTTTTCTAGACAACTGTTAAGTCCTTTGTTTTGTAAAGAAAAATTATTAAAAAGATACAGTGACAAACTGAACATAGCAGCACATTTCTGATCTCCCAACTACTGGGAAACCCAAGAACGAATCAAAAAGTCAAGGCCAGTATGGCCTTCTTAGGGAAACACTGTCTCAATGAAAATAAACAAACACATAAAAAGAGCATAAGACATAGCTCAGTGGTGGAACACTCTTGGTACTATTCCTAGCACTACAAACAAACAAACAAACAAACAAAAAACAAAAACACAACCAAAAAAACAAAACAAAACAAAACACAGTGAGGGCCAGCCAGATAGCTCAGTGGATTAAAGTGCCTGCTTAGGCAGGCACAGAGACTGGGATTAAATCCTGGCATGCCTTGCTGGCCCTTCCCCCAGGGCATGCTGAGAAGTCAACTGAGACTGGACATGAGAGGCTGAAAAGAGGATAATCACTATGAGTCTGAGCTGTGTACTGAGACCCTATAGATTCTGTACTAAATACATACAATAAAAAAGACAGTAAAGTAGTCCTCTTTGTTATATGCTTTGTGTTAGTGTTATTTGTGAATGATATAATTTATGTAATTACATTTTATGTAATTTTAGAAATAAAGTAGGAAAAAAACGTTTCTCTACCCTATCACTTAAGGGTTGGTAATTTTATTTATTTTAATGCCAATGTAAAAATATTAAATGTAAAATTTCTCAGACTTTACATAAGATTGTTTTGTAGTATTAAATGTATAAATACACGTACACAGACATGAAACTATAAAGACTATTGACTTAATTTATGGAGCATGATATGCATATTTGTTACTTAGGTCATGGTATTGCTAAAAATTGAGTGCTTTGCTTCACAGAACTTGAAGAAAATATATGTTATTATCTTTCTACCTATAAATATAATAACTAGCAAATTAAAATTGATTAAGGGTATCTTTTATAGGTACAAATGATAAGAGAGAAGTCAATTATATGACTGTTCTCAGGGGACCCATTAACTGATACAATAGTTATTCAATTACTCAGCATTTTATCACCATGTCTTTATTTCAGATTACTTGAGAACTTTTAAAACAATTATGCAAGTAGTTTTATTTTATTTATAGTGAAGATTATTTTGTGCGTATATTTAAGAAGAATAAAATCTATTTTCATCAGCCTGCATTAAACAGAAATAGTGTATTTGCAATCAGTATGCTGTATATTATTAAATGTGCAACCAATAAAAACACATTAGAATCATTTAATGAAAAAATTATTAAATGAGTTGTATCTCATTATAAAGAAATTTCCTTTTATTGCACCAAGTTTGAATTCAAAGATATGTAAATGATTTTGTGATTGCTCCAACTCAGGAAAAGTGAAATTGTTGAGTTGAAAAATATTCACACATTACTTTGTCTCTTATATTAACTTCTTTTGGAACATTTAACTGGAGGAGTGCTCAACACGTTTTAAAAGAAAAAAGGCAAAGACTTTATTGAAAGTGTGGAAAAATGGAGACACACATTCAGATAGAAGTATGAATTGTATCAGTATTTCTCAAGGGCAACTTGGCAAAATGTTTCAAATATGCATGCCATTTCATCCCAAAATTCTATATCTGGAATCACCCTGAGGTAATAAATGAATAAAGAGGTAGAAAAAGATTGACAAATGAAAGACAGAGGAAGGAAAGAAGGGAGGAAGAGAGGAAGCCAGCTAAGTGTTTGTAAGTGTTGTAGGGAAAAAGAAGAGAGAATGATGAGGAATTTAGAATCTTTTGTAGATCTGTCTCAAATAATATTATCACCTACAGAAAACCCACTACTATTATGGACTACTGGACTATACTGGAATATTTTGCTGAATTCATGCACCTACAATATTTAAATGACAATGGAATAACCTTCTCTGACAAACCAAACAAAAAAAGAGGATCCAAATGAAGGACCATTTTATATCTGTGTATACAAAATAGTTAGAATAGATATACAGTTACAGTCTCTTAATTCAATAAATAGAAAGATTTGTTCTAATAGTGTTTGTGGACAGAATATCATGTTTGCATCTTGTATTATGAATAACCACTAAGAAGACAACAATATGCAATGTATTAATATGCAATGTATTAATTATTGAAACTG
>NDGN011382506.1:0-13366 GCA_002564285.1 Tympanoctomys barrerae | reverse complement strand
GTTTCATAGTAGAACACACTTTTGCAATGTAACTCATCTTGCTTTTGTTTTCCATAGCAGAATAAGAGTTAGAAATATTTTTGTGGTTGGATTTTTGGTAGTGTGTTATGTAACGTGCAAACTTTTGTTGTTTCTGCCCCCAAAGAGTTCATAGACTGATGTTGAGTCCAGTCTTGGTTATTAGTAAAAGCATAGTATATATAAAAGATTATTGAGCCTTTCTTTTATGAATTAGGTTTTTGTAGTCTTTTTTTTTTTTTCTCCCTGAGTATCAGGCTTTTGCCCTGAGCTACATCCCTACCCCTTCTTTTACTTATTTTGAGACAATTTCACTAATTTGTTAAGTTGCCCAGGCTGGGCTTGAACTTGCAATCCTGCTTCAGCCTCTGAAAGTACTGGGATTACAGATGTGTGCCACTGTGCCTGCCTGTAGTCTTCATTGTTTTTACCATTAGTTCTCCTTATAGAGTATTATATTTGTTACTTCCAAGTGTCTTCACGGGCATTCTTGATGGTAGTTTTGAAGGAAAAAAACACTGAAAGGGTCGTTTTTGCCTTACTCTTAAAAAGGAAATGCTGAAGAAAATCTAGTCAGCAATTTTGGCTAGGTACTCTCTTGACTACTGTAATCTTTCATCTGATAGGAAAAAGTCTTATTTCCCTTACTTTGTGAGCTCTTGAAGGATTATTTTTGACATATAAAGTGCCTTCAGATGCAGGATTAATTCTAATTTGGCCACTCTAACGTCTGAATTTGACATCTCATTCCTGGCCTTCTCATCAGAGCCTAGAACTCTCTTCAGCCTTTATCTTTGTAGCTAGTAGCCTCTTCACATAAAACAGTGTTAATTAAAATCTGAAGCATCTGAGCCTATCATGTAGTAACATGCTCTGTATGCTGCACAACTTGTCTGCCTTCCCCTTTCTTTGAGAAACTATAATTGAGGTGATATTGATGAGACTGGGGTCCTATCCCTTACTATATTGGAGCAGAGAGAGATCAAGTGCTATAATCAGAATTTATTTATTTATTTATTTTTAAACTGGGGATCAAACTCAAGACCTTGCACTTGCCAGGCAGGTGCTTATGTCGTGGAGCTATATCCCTGGCCCCAGAAATGTGTTTGAAGCTTATTAAAAAAAAAAAAGAAATTGGCAGTTGTGTCTTGGCAGTTGATTTTATAATTTCCCAGTGATTGTTTTTTTCATACTTTAAAGTGCCAAAGAATCAATGAAAATTAATCCTGAGAATTATTTGGCTTCTGCTGGCTGATGCCTGATACAGGCACTTAAATTGGATGTCTCTATGTATTGAGTCAAGTCTCCCCTCCCCTCCCCTCCTGTCGCCTCCACACCCCTCCCCTCCCTTCCCCTTCACACCCCTCCCCTCCCCTTCCCTCTGCTCCCTTCCCCTCTGCTCCCCTTAATAGGACATCATTTTGTAGTTCAAGTGGGTCTTGAGCGCACTGTGTAGCTCAGGCTGGTCTTGAATTTGTGGTGATGCTCCTGCCTCAGCTTCCTGAGTGCTGGGATTACAGGGATGTGCCACTACACCTGGCTTTTCTCTTCTTCCTCTCCCTCATCTTGTCCCCTATCTTCTTACCATAGTTTGAACCTGGGGCCTTACATTGTGCTACATACTCAACTGTTTGTTTATTTATTTAGTTATTATTTTGGGAAAGGTTCCCATTAAGTAATTTGCTTAGGCCTGGCTTGAATGTCTGATTGTCTGGCCTTCAGTCTCCCTAAGTGCTGAAATGACAGGCATGTGCCATCACACCTTGCTAAGTTATCTGTTCTTAGCAGTTACTTTTGTAGTCTTAACCTGTTTTTGTTTTGCATAGCAAAATGAATTGGAAAGTTGGAAACTAGGTAAGTTAGAAAGTAGATTTTCGGGGCTAGGCAGATATCTCAGTGGCATAAGTGCTTGCCTGGCAAGTGCAATGTCCTGAGTTTGATCCCTGGTANAAAAAAAAAAAAAAAAAAAAAAAAAGAAAAATAGATTTTGAACTTGTATTTTTAGTAGTCATGGATATGAATCCTCCAGGACAATAGACAGAATGTTTGACATTTAAATTGGCCTGAATGGTTGCTGTGGTCATGGAAAATAGACCATTATTCACTTGTTTGAAATATATGTTGATTAACTGTACTATGGAGGCATGTTTTATTAAGAAAAATTAGAAGTCTTGTCTAACCTTATTAAAAGATAAGCAAAGTAAAATGAAATGAAATGATGTGGCACCTTAATGCTTGTTAGTGCTTTCTGTTTGTAGCCTGTAGGAAGAGTGTGTGTACCAGTTTTTACATAGTATATGGAGACATTTTACCCTGTACTAACAGAGGCTTTTTTTTTTTTTATTTTTTATGAAAGGGTCTCACTGTGTGTTACAGGCTGTTTTTGAACTCACTATGTATCCCAGGCTGGCCTCAATTTTGTGGCAGTATTCTTGCCCAGCCTTCCAAGTGCTGGGATTATAAGCTTGCCCAGTCCACAAAACCATTTTTTAAACACAGCTCAAAGATATGATTATTAACACTTCTGTTTATTAGAGACAACAAAGGTAGTGAGGACTAGCTTGGACTTTGGAATCAAATATCTCTGGTTTTGAACCTTGGTTCAGCAGCTTCCTCACAAAGAGGTATAATTAAAGAGGCCAAAAAAACTTTTCTGGAACTATTTTACTATCTGTGAAATGGAAAAAATGTCCACAGTCTTGATGGGGATCAAATAAATTAATAGAAGTTCCAAAATTAATGCCTGGTTTGTATGCTGTATAAACATTCATATACTATACACTTTATACTCATATCGCATATAAATTGTTTCTGTTGTTATGTATGGATACTTATTTTTATTTCACTCATTCAGATGGTTATTTTTAATGTCTTCATTAAGAATAGAAGAAAGGAAGAACAGTGAAAACCTTTTTAAACATTTATTTTAAGAATTATAATTTATTTAGCAGGTGGTTATATGAGTGTAAAAGTTGCAGAAATACACTTATATAAAGGTAGAACTTAATTATTGAGGATTTGGTTATTTTGTGTGATGTGAGGTTATATTGTCTGTGTAATTATTTTTCTGAAGCCCTAACAAGGGTGTGTTTGAAAATAGAATTTATAGCGTCTTCCTTATATTTCAGAAAAGCTTGAACCCAACAGGTGAAACAAAATTTTGAAAGCCTGGTGTTAACTAAAGGATTTAAAAGGACTATACCCTTTTTTATTGTACATATTTGTTAAATATTTTCATCACTATTTTATTTGTAAAGGAAGAAACTAACATGAAAAAACAAAATAAAATCTTTACGTTCAGACTTGAATAATTCATTCTTGCACACATTGTTAAATATTTTTTGAACATCCCCAGCTGTGTACCTTGTACTGTCTGACTCTAGGGATATGATACAGAACAAAGAACCAAACTTTTGTTTAATTTTTGTTGTTGTTTTCGAGACAGGGTTTTGCTATGTAGTTCAGGCTAGGCTTGAACTCACTATGTAGCCCAGGCTGGTTTTGAACTCATGGCTCTATTGTCCTGCCTTAGTCTCCCGAGTGCTGAGATTATAGGCATGTACAACTGTGCCCAGCTAGAGAGCCTGTTAACTGAAGCATACTTAGAAATTGATACTTAATACCTGGGTGGAATAGTATATTGTTTCTATTGCTTTCACTTATCTCTCTAAGAAGAGTTTTGTTAATCTAGATAATCGATTCCATTGTCTGGGGGTTATTAAAGGTTGATAATAAGGATGGCCAGAAATCTTATGTGTCACTATAGCTGTGTCACTGAGCTGTATGGGCTATGTATCCAGTAGGTAGGGTGATGTAGGCTGTGATTTCACTTACAGATTTATCTGATTTAAAAACTGGTTGGCTGGTCCCAGCCTGGTATCTAGGCTATATTGACTTTTGTGTTTTCTTAAGCTAGAACCAAATGTGGCCATACTATATGACTTGGTGGGAAATAGGTAATTACTAGAAAGAGACAGTGGACAGAATGATACAATATTTGAAGGTGGGAAAAGTATGTAGGGAAGAATCAGTTGAATTAAGTTAAATTTTTCTTTTTTTGGGTAGTACTGGGGATTGGACCTAGGATCTTCACATTGAGTTACATCTTCAGCTTGTTCTTGTTCTTTTTCTTTTTTCTTTTTTTATTTTAGTGAAGGGTCTGTTTTTATTTTAATGCAGGTTTTGTTGTTAAACATTTTAGGTTCAAATTTAAAGACTTAAATGAGAATTGATAAATGTCAGTGTTTTGGTGGTAATTACATATAATTAGAAAAATGGTATGGTAGGGTTACTCTCAGTTACTTGATCCTACTATATGATTATTGCTATGTGTTTAATTTCTATGTGAGCAACACAGTAAAGTAGAAGATGAAGACTGAAAATTGTGGTAAAGGGAATTCCTTCCTGTGTGAAGCACTTACTTTCTTCAGAAGAAACTAGATCTCTCTGCCACTTTCAGTGTACTTCTAAAGAGCAACAGTATCCCACAGGAAGTGCTGGGCAAGAAGTTGGTAATTCTAAACTGAATTAAAATCTGTGCCACAGCTTCTCATTTATCTGCCTGGTTTCTCCTGTGGAAGTTTATAGGTACCCAATGAAAAGGAACAAGCATTCAAGTAACAGGTTTGGAACCAGAGAGAGTTGACAAAACTCTTGTGTAACCATTGGACAGGGGTAGTGAGACCTGAGGTGAGGGCATGAAGTTAATTTGATTTATAGAGAGCACGTCTTTTGTATTTTAGGATCTGCCCAAAATAAAATGAAACTAAGAACTAATTTTAATGAAGAAGAGCTTGAAAGATCACATAAGGAAAATAAAGGCAAAGTGCAGTGGTGACTAGTACTGACTCTTTGTAGAGCAGGTATATATTTATAAAATATGCCTTGTTTCCTGCACTTGGATATGAATAGAACATTTTTCTTTTTCTCTCTCCAGGGTTGGGAATATATGAATAGGGGAACTAATTGCTTTTAAATTAGCTATCTGTCTACTCCTTCTGTCTTTCAGATTAAGGGTCTAGAGTGCAAGAATAAGATGTTGGGAAGTAGAAAACATGTGAAGTATTAATGTTAGTTTTTTAATGTTCCCTTCAGAGTTAAAGGGAAGCTTTATTTGAGGAATTTTCCTTTTCTTTTTCTTTTTGGTACTAGGACTCTAACTCAGGACGTTGTGCTTGCCAGGCAGGTGCTGTGCCACTACTATATCCTTGGCCCATTGAGGAGTTTTCAGAAACAGAAGGATCAGTGTCTATATCCAAAAGAATTTGAAATAGGGGATTAAATAGATATTTGTACACCCGTGTTCACAGTGGCATTATTTACAGTAGCCAGAAAAGGAGAAGCAATCCAAGTATCCATCCATGCATGAACAGATAAACAAGTGGGATGTGTATATACTAGAATACCATTTAATGTGCTACATCATGAGTGTTAAGAACATCGTGGTAGGTGAAGCAAGCCAGCCGCAAAAGGACACATCATATGGCTTTGTTTATATAAAGCAGCAAGAGTAGTTGATGTAGAGTAGCCGGGACTGGGAGAAGGGCAGATAGGAGTTATAGTACTTTTCTGGAGATGGATGATGGGAAAGGTTGTGTAACAGCTGAACTGTACACTTAAAAATGAATGATAAGGTAGCTTTTATGTATATTTGAACACAATTTTAAAAAGAGAATGGGAATGATAACCAGGCAACCCCCAACTTACATAACTTCAGGATGAATTACACTCCCAAGGAGATGCCAGGCTTTTGCTTACTGCCATTATGGGACAGTCCTACCCCTTGTTACCCACCTTGTCTTTCACTACCGTAAGCAGTTTGGAGAACTTACTAATGGGGACCAAAGTTTGTTGTGGGGATTATGATTCTAAGCTCACAGACTATATTTCTAAATTACTAGAATGAAGCCGAAATATCTATGCCCTCAAACAACCATTTCTTCCTTTTCTACTCCAGGTTTTCCTGGTAAACTTCAAAGTTTTGAATGTTGAGCTTTATGGATTTTAGCATGTGTTCTGTGCCTTTATAACTTAGCTATAGAACTTCCTAAAGAGCCTTCCATAGTTGTTAAATGGATAGAAAATGAATGGCCCTTTTCACAAATGTTTCATTTTTCTTTTTTAAAATCTCATGTCAAAATAAATATGCTTCTTGTAAAATAAACAAAAACACAGATCAAAGATAGCAAGCAAATAAAAAACCAGCCATAATTCTGTCATTCAGAAATAAGCTTCAAACTAGGTATGGTGGCACATGCCTGTAATCCCAGGACTCAGAAGACTGAGGCAGAAGGATTGCCATGAGTTCAAGGCAGGCCTGGTCTATATAGTGCGTTCAAGGCCAGACTGAAATACATACTAGGACCCTATCTTAAAAAAAGTTACACATGCAAGATATGATCTGGTCCTTTCATGCAGATACAATATGTATGTGAATACATATCTTTATAAGTTTATATTATATGTTTCTACCTATTTTGAATATTTTTTTAAAGAAATTCAGGACTTAAGTATTTCTTGCTTTGCTCCAGAATTTCCACTAAAGTGGTAGAAAAATTATCTTTGTGGTAGGCAAGGTTTTCAAAATAGTTAAAATCATACTTTAAGTTTATAACTAACTACATATTTAGTGTTGAATTAACACAGGTCACTCAGGCCACCATATGAGGTTGTAATGTAGTACATGTGGTACTTTAGAAAGTCATAATCATTTAGAAGTTGTGTTTGAAGTGACAATTTATAAATTTTTTTCCTTTGGTAATTTTTATTTTTTCTTTTTGTGGCTAGCTCAGCCTGCCCTGAGGGTGGGCAGCATGTGGTGCTGGGGGATCAGTAAAAAGGTTCTCAGTTTTCAGAAAATAGAAGATAAAGGCCGTTTCAGTGCATATTCATCTTGTGTATTCGTTCTTTTAGGAATTTCAGTGCATTTTTTGGTGCTGCCAGAAACTTCAGCTTCAGTTAGCAGGTAGTGTATGGTTTCAACAAGTAATCATAGATGCATTTTTTCTTTTGTAATTCTACTGTTAACTTTTTAATCTCCGGAAATTTCAGGACAGCATTCTTTGGTCACTCTCTGAATGCTGATGATAGTATTCCCATTCAGGGCCCTGGGTTTGTAGGACTGAGTGGCAGGGGGCCAGATCACTGCTTGGGCCTTGTCAGCATAAGCTAGTGGCCAAGTCTGCTGTCTCAGCACAGTGTCCCCTTGGAGCACTGTGTTGGCTTTACTGACCCACCATGGCAGACATATCCAGATGAGTGTTTGTAAAATTAATAGCAAGATTTCTTCTGTAAATATTAAGTTTCTAAGTACTATCTCCTTTGCCATTTCATTTCTTAAAATACTTGAGACTGCTCAGTGTAAAACAGGGCTTGGGAGGTGAGCTCTAGGGTGAACTTACCAGTTCAGTGATTAAAACTTGGTACTTAACACCAAGGGGGCTTGGTTTATGGGAGAAACAGAAAACAGCTCATTTTGTAGAGTGATGGGGATGGAGCTGTATGTGCATACAAATCCGTAGCTCGGTGGGTCTGATCCAGTAGCTGCTGACTGGATGTGGTTATTGAGCACCTGGATGCAGCTAAAATGAGACAGAGGAAGCAAAGTTTTAAGATGAAATTTAAAAACTGATACTTGGTTCTTTTATTACAAAACTGGTAAGAGTATTGGATAACTTAATATGTAGATCTACATGTTCTATAAATTTTATAAAACAATATTAATAAGGTACTTATAATATGGATGGTGCACACCAACAATTTCAGCTACTTTAGAGGCTGAGGCAGGAGGATTGCAAGTTTTGGGACAGCCTACACAAGTCAGTGAGAGCATGTGTCAATTTTTTTTAAAAAGGCTGGGAGGGCCAGCTGAATAGCTCAGTGGATTACAGTGCCTGCAAGCAGGCACAGGGGCCGAGGTTCAATCCCTGGGCCTGCCATGCTGGCCCCACCCCCGGGGTGTGCTGAGACTCTTAATTGAGACTGGGCATGGTGATGCGTATCTATAATCCCAGTTCTTGGGAGGCTGTAAACAGAATCATTATGGAGTCTGATCTGATAGTGAGACCCTGAACACCCTGTAGAACCTTCCCTAAAATACAGAAGAAATAAAAAAAAAGGCTGAGGGTATTATTTATTGGTACAGCAGTTGTATAGCACATATGAGACCCTGCATTCAACCCCCATATTGCATTCATATATATATATATATAATATAGCATATAAGTTGAGATATACTATAAAATACATGCTAGATTTTGAAGACTTAGTTTTAAAAATTCGTAAATTTTTATGTTGTTTATAGGTTGAAATGATGTTTTGGTTACATTGGGTTAAATGTACTATTAGGATTCATTTTGACTCTTTTTATCTTTTTAATATGGTACTGGAAAATTTAAAACCACGTATTTCTGAGGAAGCTGCTATCTGTTGACTACTAAATTCACTTAGATTTGCTTCCTTATTGAAGGGTGTTTCTTTGCATTATATCCGGTAAGAACTACAGGCATGAGGAGTGTGTGCAGTGCCTTTTATCACTTCTCTGAGTGGACGCCTACTTTCCTTTAAAGAGCTAGTTACACCATTCTCTGTATGAGCCACTTATCGAATGCGTGGTCTCACCTCTTTCTTACCATGTTTAGCATTGGGTTTGTTTGTACTTCTAGAGAATACTGTGCAGTTATCTCTGTAACTACAATGCTACAATATTAGAATATTTTTGTGCATTTTAAAAATCATGTCTCTTCTGCCTTGCTAGTCTACTGGCTTCTTAAGGACAGAGACTGTTCTGCTTTTGTCTCTTGCTGAGCTTACAGTTAATATTTAAGTATTAGTTAAGTTAGTAAAGTACAAGTATTGTATACTCTGTAGGACTTGAAGACTGTATGCGGATGTGTATTAAGATGTGAACATTAGAATTTAAGTTTTTATATTTTGGAATTATTAAATAATGGGTAGTATTTTCCCCGTAAGTTTGTTTTAAGTGAAGAACTATTCTCTGGAAAAGTACATTTTGTAGTTAAAATTGATAGCTCAATTTTTAGATTTGAAACTAAACCCAATTAGAGTCCTGTTTTAACTGCATCTTTGTTGATCAATTATTTCTTTTGTCCATTATTAAGCTGTTAATTTATCTAGTGTTACAATAATAAACATGATGAAGCAGGTCCTCTTTAAGCATCTAAAATACATGGACAATTTTTTTTCCTGAATAAATTAAAATATAATTTTAAATATAATTTGAAATTGGGGTTGTGTATATAGCTCAGTGGTAGAGTTCTCATTTAGTGTGTGCTATGCTGTGGGTTCAGCCATCATACGGAGACATGCACACAGACAGAGAAAGAAAGACATAGAGTCAGAAACAGAGACAGAGAGAGGAAATAGATTCACACTGTAGAAAATATTTTTTTCCAGTAAATCTAAATAAAAGATGTTGTTACTAACTGTAGGAATGTATATTGTTGTGTGCTCTTGAGTAAAATAATTCTGCATTTATTAAGGTATTTTAGTAGGCACTACTGCTCCTTAGATAATGTGGATTCTGCCACACTCCAGAGTTTATTATAGCCACTTTGGAAATTATGCTTCAAGTTTTTACCTTTTTTAATACTGACAAATCTCAATCTTTTTGGTGTTAAGAAAGTAAGGACTCAGTTACAAGCTAAGTTTAAAGTTACTTTATCTATATGGTTCCATGGTTTTTCCTTTCTGTGATTAATGGGTAAATTATTATAGTCTATCTATAGAAGTGGAACAGGCCAAGTCTTTTTTTAAATATAAAATGAGGTTATGTGCAGAGGTACTAGTCCTAATTTAGTTGTTAATGACAGATGTAGCTCATAAAATTAATTTTGCTTTTTTGTTCTCCTTTTAAAAGTTGTTTTCTAGTATGAAAAATTGATTTTTGTTGATGCCAGTTCATGAACAAGGTTGTTCTTAGAAATGTTCAAAAACAAGATTTTCTCTTGAGTCATGTATTCCAAGTACTCCTTGTGGTTTATTGTATTAACACTTTCTCTCAGATATGCTTCTCTTGGTCCTGGGACAAATACCTGACACTCAAAATGAAGGAAGGAAAGGTTTGTTTAGCTCACAGTTTACTGGAGGTTTCAGTCCATACTCAGTTGGCTCCACTGCAAAGCGGCACATGGCAGAGGGCAACAGTGGTGGTAGAAGGCACAAAAACAGCAAGAACAAAATGGAGGAGTAACAGCAACAGTGGCAACAGAGAGGAAGTCTGTCTCTCTTATGTTACATTCAGGTTATCCGCCATAGATTGAGTGTAGCATTCACACCATAATTCCAGCCTTGGATTATCCATAATCCCAGTGGATCATGATTTAATCACAAACTCTAGAAGTCCGTTCCATAACTGTATGAGGCTTTGGGAGGACACCTAGAGACAAACCATAACACTTACTCCTTTTACTCACTTGCATAGTAAGAGGCCACTTTTAGTGAGTGCTGAAATTTGCCTTGAAGTATTTACATTTCTTACAATAAAAATTTATATGATCAGGAGAGCAGTTTGCCCAGAGTCCACCCAAGAAAATGAGAATTTTTCATTGTTTTTCCAATAGTAGTGTTCAAAAAGTGTTAAGTATATAGGGTACTTAAAAATACGTATTATGAGATATGATCCTAGAATTTTTAGCTTTTATTAGTGCATGCTAATTACAGTGAACATTGATGCATGTGGGTGACACATTTTGATCCTATCCACTCCTCTTGGTTCCCAACCCTCCCCTATATTTCCCCTCTTGTCTGATAGTCTTCCCTTCTGTTTTCAGTCCTCCTGCCCCCAATTCCACATGGGAAAACAGGCAATGGGCATCTGAGTCTGGCTTATTTTGTTTAGTATGATGATCTCCACTTCATTTTTCTGCAAATGATTGTTCTTTGTGACTAAAATTTCACTATAGATAGACTACATTTCTTTATCTGTTCATCTGTTGACACGTATTTAGGCTATTTCCATGGCTTGGCTGTTGTGAGTTATTTACTTGGTTGTTTTTTTAATGTATATTTATTGTGTCATAGTAAACATGGATATGGGTATGCAGATATCTCTGTAGCATACTCTTTTTTTGTTTGTTTGTTTTTGAGACAGAGTCCTGCTGTATAATTCATGGTGGTCTTGAACTCACTGTAGCCCAGGCTGGCCTTGAACTTACAGTAGTCCTCCTGTCTCAACCTCTTGAGCCCTGGGATTATAGACATAGATCACCACACCTGGTAATGTACTGACTTTTTAGTCTGTTCAGTATTGGGGTAGCTAGATCATGTGCTATTTCTAGTTTTAGCTTTTAAGAAGCCTTCATACTGATTTCCATAATGGCTGTACAAATTTACATTTCCATTAGCAGTGCCGAAGAGTTCTTCCCGCCAACCTTGCTACCATTTATTATTCTTGTGTTCTTGATGATAAGCCTTTTTGACCAGGGTTAGATGGATCTCACTATAGTTTTTTTTTTTTTTTTTTGGCTATAGTTTTGATTTATGTTTCTTTGATGGCTACAAATGTTAAGCATTTTTTCATATACTATTGACTGTACTTTTTTTTGGAGGCAGGGTCTTGCTGTGTTGTTCAGGCTGGCCTCGAATTTGCCATAATTCTCCTGCCTCAGCCTCCTGATTGCCCCAGGTATAGGCATAAGCCAGCACACCTGGCCATATTTCTTGTAAGAAGTATCTGTGCAGTTCATTTGTTCATTTATTGACTGGAATTTTTACTTTTTGATATTACATTTTCTAGGTCTTTACATATTTTGGATCTTAATCATTTGTTAGAATAGTATTCACCAAGGATTCTGTCCCATTCTTTGGTCTATCTTTTAATTCTGTTGTATTTTTTTTTTTTTTTTTTTAAACTGTGCAGGAACTTTTTACCTTGATGCAGGAGCCATTTGTGGATTCTTGTTATTTCCTGTGCTAGTATAGTCTTAGGAAGTTGCCTGTGAAGTGTTCTCTCCCATCCCCCCTACATTTTAAAGTTTTAGTCTTGACTTTAAGGTCTTTGTTCCATTTTCAGTTGAGTTTTGTATCGGTAAGAGATCTAGTTTCAGTCTTTCAAATGCGTGGATATTTATTTTTCCAACACTGTTTGTTAAAACAGGCAGTCTTTTCCCTAACGTGCTTTTTGGCACCTTTGTCAGAATCAAATGGTTCTAGTTGTGTGGGCTACAGTTCACTGCGCTGTATATTGGTCTGTATGTCTGTTTCTATGCCAGTACCAGCTGTTTTTGTTATTGTGTGGTTCAAGAATTTCACAGGCGATTCATTGACTACCTCAAAGAGTTATTAAGTGGCGTTAATACCATTTTTGTGTTGTCTTTTCTGGTTTGCTCTTTGAGGTCAGAATAGGTTCTTGCTTCTCTCAGTAGTTCCAACTGACCTTGGACTCACTCTGCAGCTCAGGTTGGTCTCAAACTTGTGATGGTCCTCTAGCCTCAGCTTCCTGGATGCTGGGATTTCAGGCACGCACCCCCATGCCTGGCTGTTATATGTTGAAGATATCATTCTTAGCCTTTTCATTATTGACATAGTATTGAAGGGATTGCTGGATTTTAGTTGTTTATGATAAATAATACTAGAATAAACAGCTTTGTTAGGAAGGCATTTTTCTGTAATTAGGATTTTCCTCCCCTTTGCTGAGGATCTGATAATATTTTTAGAAGCTCTTGAAACTTATTGCCAAACTGTTTTCTCCACAAAGATTCTGGTAAAATTACCAGCAATAAACCAGTTGTTACATACTGCTTTCACCAGCAGTTAGTGTGTTCATTTTAAAAGAAGTATTTCTGGTATGCTAGAAAAAACAGTGCATTTTTTTTTTCTTTCTTTTTCTTTTTTTTTTTTTTTTGCATTATTTCTTAAACAGTCCTTGTTGTCATTATTGTTCTGTACACATGCAAAAATAATTTGCTATTTTATACTGGATTTTTTCATTTTTTTATACTGGATATTTTTATGTTAAGAGTTTATATTATTCAGGAAAATTGTTGGGTGATCTATCGGTGTTATTTCTCTGGAATTTCTGAGTCATTTGGGTAGTTAATAGCAAACATACACACTTCTTTTAGATATTAAAGTACATGCTATGTAAAATGATGCATTTTATTCACACTTTCAAAAATGAAGATTTAAGATGATTTAATTGAGATTAGTTCATAAAATATGGTTTTTATTTCTATTAGAAATACCTCTAACAGCAGATGAGTAATATTTCAAGTGAATATCTGTGAAAAAATTCATTAGCAGTAAGGGTGAGAAATATTAAAGTTTTACTGTCAGTAAATTGCTTCTATTTGCACTTCTACTTAGACTTGCTGTTCATTGTGTAAGATTT
>NDGN011382491.1:0-10568 GCA_002564285.1 Tympanoctomys barrerae | reverse complement strand
ATTTGGTTTGAAACTGTCTCATTGCTATTTGTTTCTCAATAAAATTATGGGGAAAAAAAGAAGTATTTTCTAACATGCCCAATGAATAAAGCACAAAGTATTAAATATCTGAAATGATTTGATTTAGAACAAAATATATTCCAGCTCCAATAGTTAAACATGGATCTATCTTTTGAAAATGAAGCCCATACAAAATACACAATGTCAAGTGTGTTGCAAGACACATCAGCTACTTGAGTTCTATGAAAGACATAACACCAATGGAGATTCTAGTACAGTGGTGGCAAATCTATGGCCCACGTACTATAGCGAGCTGTTTGTATCATTGAAAGCTCTAAATGAATCACTGTTCTATTAAGTGAAAAACAAAATTCAAAGGAAGCTAATACTAGTCAGCTGATCAGTGTATATTAATTTTTTCCCTAGAATGACGCAGTAAGAAAAGTACTATATGATCATCATTTTAAGACAAGGAACCTGAAGATCAAACAAGTTAATTTACTTGTCTGAACAGGGTAGGATTCAAACCTCAGTGAATATGGCTTTGGAACTGTCTATGGAGCCTCTGGAATGATAAACTTCTAACATCTGAGACTGTTATATGCAGAAGAGTCTTTTAGAACCATTCTGTGCAGAGGACCACACAGATAAAACCACCAAGGAACTATTAAATGGCAGAGGTGCTAGGGGTGCCAATCAGGGATGTTGAACTCCAGAGTTGTTTTGAAGAGGTAAAGCGTTCTTTAAGTCAGTCTGCCCGTGTAATTAAATAAAAAGATGCCTGGCAAAGGAAGGAGAAGATCCAAGTCTTTGTACTGCTCTTTTACTTACATTGTCACATTTACAGCTATTGAACATTTTATTCCAAGAAAGGGGACTTTGCAATTTTTTTTTCTGCCGTTTTAGACTACTAGGGTGAATTAGGGAGTAGGGAGGTAAAATATAACACTGGAAGACAAGGAGATAGTGAAGGGCTTTGGCCTCTCTGTTTTCTTCTTTCATCTAAGCCTTTTTTTTTTTTTCCTCTGAAAAGGACAAAGCTTCTCTACTAAGAGAAGACCAGGCTGGCCATAGAAATTTTTGATTCTAAACATGGTAATAAGGAAAATAGTACCTACTGAAATAAGCCTCAAAATTCCTTCCTTAATATATGTACATATATCTTACTTCAATAAGTAAATAAATAAACACTAAGTAAAATGTGTTTGAGCAGTAAAGTGCACTGAGGGGAGAGGACGGGGGAAATGTATTAACAAACTGCAGCATACAGAAATACACATGAAGGAAATGCTTTCCAAGCAACACACAAGTGAACTAATCCTGTCTATTTGTAAGAAGAAAAATGAATATCAACTATGTAACAATATCTTGGAATAACTAGCAATTCTTGCAAATAAGTGAAAAAGAATATAAATTCAAAATGGCAACTAAAATAACCAAGATGAAGGAGTGCTGTTGTGTGCCCTTGACCACCAGACACAGATCAACAGAAGACTTCTGCACACTGCAAGAGCGATCCACTTTGGGGGGTGAAAAACCCTGTCCTCCTGTAAAACCCTGTATGAAAAACAGTAACTTGCTTTTTAAGGAAGACAGGTCCAACCTTTTGGCTGTCTGGGCTCTGCTGAGCCCCCAGATGAAGGCTCTGGCCTGGAGTCCTCCCAGAACCGAGGCTTCTGGCCAATACATCACACAGCCTCAGGACACTAAGTCTGTCTTTGCCTTACCCTTTGTATTTCTCAATCCACATTCCTTTTTGGGGTGAAATACTCCATTATTTCTGCTTTGTTCTGGGCTGTCTCCTGTCTCTGTCCCTATTAACTCGTGGCAACAAAAGAAACAAACAGAAGCAGGAGATTTCATGCTTAGCAGCTATAGACACTGGCCTTGCGGCTTTGCAGAGGGGCAGACATCTGAGACTGAATGGGAAAGAGTGTTACTGCTCTAAACCAGACGGAGCCCACGTGGCTCCAAGGCTGTGCATCAGGCACCCTTCATCAGTGGCATTCATGAGTCTGAGTAAGTGTATTTCAAGATGAACAAAAACTGAGGTTTTAGAAATTAGGGCATGTATCTGATAAAGATTCTTATATATTCTTAGCTACCCAAAATTGGACATCTCACAATAGAATCCAGAAAATAATTTTTTGTTGTTGTTGTTATTGTTAAGAAATACAGAAAAGGAACCATGCTAAAAACAAATGTCTTTCCTATTTTTAAAATCTAATTCCTATTTTGTAACAGTATGACGGGAAAACTAATACTTAAATATCCATTTTCATAGTAAGAAAATTATCACCAAAAAAAAAAATTTTCCCCAGGCATGTGTCTATAATAGGGCCAAGCTTTTCATAAATATCTCCAAATCAGGCTTCACATTGGTCAACTTTAGACCATCTACTTTTTTTTTTCATAAAAAACAAAGAAATACAAATTTAGCTGAAAGAAAAACATTTTGTATCAAACTTTTTTGATCATATCTGAACTGAACATAACTAAACAAAAAGTAGGGTATACAAATGAGAAAACACTTTTAGCATTTCTTGCCAAAGCGTCTATATTTTATACACTTAGGAAGAGTTAGGGAATGAAAACATTTAGAGAGCTTGCTCCCTGGATAAATTTATAAATGAATTTAAGTTATCACGTAAAAATCTCCAGGGAAGATCTCAACAAGGTATATTTTGTCCACTCCTGGTACTTTTGGAATTGGAGATGGGCAGCTGAGACACACATGTGCACACACACACAGAGAGTCAGAGAGACAGAGTCAAAAAGTCAGAGACACATGGGGAGGGGAAAAATGCGAGAGATGGTGAGAGGGAGTATGAGAGAAGAAGCCAGTTAGCTAACTCAAATATTATTTTTGTAGTCCCCAACAAACATAAATTCTGCTCTGTTCTTTTGTTGATCAATCTTTGGACTCTACTGGGATGGAGCTCAGTCCCTCCGCTTCTATTTGCCTCCACTTCCTGTATACCTGTTCACTTGTGCCTCGGCAATCTCCTTGTTCCTTTCCAATCATAAAACTTTTGATCAGCACATCACCACAGCCTCCTGGACAACCACGCTGCCCACTGGTGCCATTAGTTCTTGTCTTACCTAATGCTGATTAAGTTTCCAAAATACTATGGTCTTTGTAAAACATATATAGCCATTTTCATAATTTAAAATTCTTCCATGGCTACCTACAGTTGTCCAAATAACATCTACATTCTTTATCTAAGCAGGTAAGTCTCTTTAGGAACTGGCTTTAATCATCATTTCTGATCTCCAATGCTTGTTATGAAGGATACATGAAATAATATCTATAAAGCACCTAAAACAAGATTTGACACATAAAATTTAACAGATAATAATTCTTGCTATTCCTCATTACATCCAAGACCCTGTATCAAGCAGACTCCTGTGCAGTTCCACCCTCTTACCTGTCCCGCTATTCAGGAAGCTCCTCTCTGCAAGCATACCCTTCTCCTGTCTTCATCTGGCAAGTTTCTAGACAGCCTTCAAAATTCAACTCAATCATCATTTCTTTCAAGAATATTCCCGCTAGCCTCAGTCTGACTTAAATGATATTTTTTTAAGTCCTTTAGCACCTTTTCTAGTCTACTGTCACAAAATTCATTGTTCTGTTAAGTAAAGTTGATTTACTGTTGTTCTTCCCCCACCAGGCCTAGAATACTTGAATGTAGGCATTATTTTTAATTCAATTTTGAGATCTAGGTGTCTGACGCAGCATCCACCATGTGGTAGAACTTTCTCCAATTGATAGGTGCATCGCTTTGATTAAATACATGGTCAAACTAGCCTGAAACTGAGCCTTACATCAATCAAGACAAGCTACTTCACCAATAGCTGTTCCCTAATCTAGAACATAAGGGTCATCTCTTACGATTACTGGAGTGGTATATAAAGAAATGTGCACTAAATGTTCACCTTAGTACTCAATAATCAATACACATGATTATTACCATGATTACTATTATGAGGTTTTTCTTCAATTACAATAATGTGCTCATTAAAAAAATGATTTTTGTGACAACTAATCAGGATTCTTCTCACAATGTATAATGAAAGGCAATTCAAGGTTTGGCTTACTTCACTGCCTATTTGGTCAAAGGTCTGATACAGTACTCCAAATCATATCAGATGTGCTGGCTAATGTTACATTATAGCAAATCAAAAGGACTACCAATAAGAGCAATCAAAAGAGATCATAATATGGCATATTGTGAGACTGCTGTTGGATTTTTTTCCCCCTTCCCAGAAGGAGAAAAAAAACTCCTAAAAAGCAACTGCCAAATGTATTGGTCAATTGTAACAGATAAACCAATTCTCTGTGCATATGAATCTCTATGCAGACCTAGACAAAGCATAATGGATGGATGTGTGTGTAATCCTGCGCATCCTCAAATCACATTGCCTTAACTGCTGACAAAGACAAATGTTTACTATGGTCTAGCACTGAAGACCCAATACAGTGAGCTAGATGTTATCTCACCTCACACATCAACACACGCGCCAGACAGATTCTTATTGCACTCTGTTATTGCTGATGAGAGAGGCAGGGAGGGCACAGCTGGATATTTCAGATCCACAGCTGAGCTGGCAGCAGTGGTAGTTCAAGACATCTTCTCACTTTAAAAGCTGGAATTAATCTGAAAGGTGTGTTTTATTAAAGAGGCACTTTCTGACTACTGTCAAACATCACAAGCAGAGGCTGAATAAGGCATATCCACTTGGGATCATCTATGAAATACCAACTGATTTCTTTCAACACCTACAAATCTTTTACTAAAAGCCAAACATCAATAAAAATCTGTTCCCTCCAAAGTACAAAAGTAGCATGTGGACTTTATTTTATTATAAATATTTTAGTGCTTATTTTATTTCATTCCCTGAGATTCATAAATGTATAAATGCTTTTAAACTATGTTCCATGAAGTTATAGCTGTAACTATATAGATGGTACAAAATTATGCAGCAGATTGATGAAGATATTACAGGGATTCCGTAAGTCTGTCATATTCAGAGTCTTAATACAATGAAGGCTGAATACCATAAACTAACCCTCTCTCCCCCTCCCACTGCGTGTGTCTCTGTCTTTCTCCCCCAGTCCCCCTGTGGGGTGTGTGTGAGGAAAGCAAAGCTCCTGCTCTATCAAAGGAGTTCTCAAACAACTAGAACAATACAATATTTGAACATCCCAAGTGTTTTTAAATGGGTGTCCTCCTTTGCCTTTTGTACGAGACAAGGTTAGCAGTCATATATCAGAAAGGCTCTGATGCACAAAATTGATGAGAAGAGCCATGTAAGAGCACGATTTCTAGTTCAGGAGTGCCACTTACACTGACTGCTTGCCAACCTGTGTCGAATTCCACCACAGCTGAGATAACGACCTCTGTCTGCTCTGGCCTGGTGTGCTGGACCATCAAGCTAGAGCATCCAATTGGCCAAGCTGGGACCTTGGCTGCAAGGGAATTGAGAAAAAAATAACTGCTTTCAGCAATGAAAAGAAATCCTGGCTTCAAATTGTAGGATTTTTCTCCAAACAGAGGGAGCCATTTGTAGGGCAGCCAATAACAGCATCAACTATACATTTTGTCTTTTGGCCCAACAGACAGCAGACTATCTTTCCTATAATTAAAAGACATAAAACACAACAATATTTGTTCAGCTTCTACTTCCATAGCCTGATTCTGACAAAAATTGCTAACATATTAAGAATGGCCAAAAGGCATAGGTATGCACCCAGTTAGAGGGCAAGATAGCAGCTGGTAATAAATAAGTCTAGGACTCCTGAACAAACGTGTTTTGGCCTGTTAGTGTCCCATCTGCACACTGTTATTTAATAGTTGGCTCACCTACTATCGATGCAAGTCCTTCTAGTTCTATCAATAAATTGTTATATGAAAGAAGATGGAGGAGACAAGGCTCTCACAGCTCCTATGTTCATACTTAAGTATTCTTCCTTTCCTTTCAATTTTAATATCCTGCAAGAGGAAAATGGGACAGGGAACACTTGAAACCCTGTGCAGCACCTTGTTTTTGTTAACTAAAAACGAAAGCACAGTGGGTAGTCTAGGCTAGTGTTTGTCCCTAGAAAACAAACATGTAAATTCTCTAAAACTCTTTAAAGATGAGGGACTGGTCTTTTAAAAAAATAAAAACACTCTCATTTTCAACATGTTTATCTAAGTAACATAATCCATCCAGTCACGCCTTTCCAATTTGTAAATCATACCATAATCATGAAGCAACAGTTACTATTAAACAACAATAACAGCAGCAACAACAAAACTACTTATCTGGAACACACAAAAATATTTCATTCGTATTTATAGTTAGCAAAAATAAAGGTAAAAATAAAACTGACCCTTAGTTAATGCAATTCAGCTTTTTATTTTTTTTATTTTTTTACATATTTAGCACAGGATCTACAAGGTCTCAATACATAGATTGGACTTGTAGTGATCCTCCTGTTTTCAGCCTCCCAAGTACTGGGATTACATGCGCGTGCCACCCAGTCTCAATTGTCCTCTCAGCATGTCCCAGGGGCAGAGCCGGCACAGCACACTGGGGATCAAACCCTGGTACCTGTGTCTGCTTAAGCAGGTGCTTTAACCTACTGAGCTATCTGGCCGGTCCGACCAATTCAGCTTTCCCAAAAGAAAAGTATATGAAGACTTGCCGTAAACTATCACATTAAAACAAAAACCAAAACTGAGGGAATTGGAGTAGAAAGGAAATGATTAGATAAAGGAACATGTTTTTAAAAGAAAAATAAAAAAGATAACCACATTACACATCATTTATTTGGTGAATCTGTGGAAACAATTTATGATATTCTACAGGAAGATTATAACTCCACCCTGAAAAGGCTTTACAGCTCCCCCATGGTTCTCCGGAAGTGGAAAGGGAGATACTCATGATTCTTTGGTTTTAGGGCAAATATCAATTTTACACTGACACTAAATAAAATAGTCCTCAAAGGAAATATTCATGAACAAACTAAAGACATAAGATAGGCTAGAGACAAAATATTCATCACCAAAAGGCACAAAAGGTATATGTAAGAGGAACAAAGTTCACTTGAGAAATAATGCAAGGGGAATAAGATGTCACAATAATACAAGAAAAAATGCAAGAACTCTCTGCCATGTTAAAAAAAAAAATCCGCATGTATTAAAATAAGATCTCATTGTCACATTATTTGAAAGCAAAGAGATCGGGTGAATTTAAAATCTGTCCTAGGATTACCTGAACCAACAAGACTTCCAATACAAAATCTGTTTACAATAAAGATAACAGCTCTCTCTTCAGTGTTATTAATCTTAAATTTCTTACAAATTAATTATTTTTCTCTCCCACAAAAGTATATAAGATATGAGATCTTAAAATGAGATTTTTTATATAATACATTACATAGTATTTACTCACATACTTATGCTCTTTATTATGTGTTCTTATTGTAAGCTATATCTGATCCTTCATAGAAAAAAAGCGAGAAATGAATTAACAAGACAATAAAAGGATACACAGAAAATACAGTTTGGCCAATTAGGGGCAAGAAGTAAAAAGCTCATTCAACTCAGGCAAAAATAGGGACTTTAAACTTTTACGGACCAAATGAAAAGTACAAGACAGTTAAGCAGATCACAAAGGAGACTAAATCAGAAACACTGACCTGAAAAAATGCGACCTCACTGCAGCTTAAACTGCAACCTAGAATGCTCTACTGAATAACAATATGGAAACTGTGACTAATGTTTACATAAAAAACACCTGGTATTTATTTTAAGTAAAAAGACAATAAAATGTCAAAACAAAAGATTAAAGACTTAGGAGACAAAATATATGACATTAAAATATCAAGTTCTGAAACTAACCATGGCAATGTAAACCTGTAATTCCAGTACTCTGGGAAGCTGAGGCAGGAGAATCACAAGTTTGAACAAGTCTGAGCAACTTAGACCTCTCTAGATAACTGGATGGATGGATGGATGGATGGATGGATGGATGGATGGATGGATGGGTGGATGGATGGACAGACGGACGGACAAACAGACAAAGACAAGACAAGACAGAATGAGTTATGGATATAGCTCAGTGTAAAGGCCCTGGGTTCAATCTCCACTACTGGGGGAAAAAAAAAAACTGAAACAACAAAAACACTGACTAATAACTATTTGTACTTTATGTATACACTTGAATTTTAATACAATTCCTAAAAACTTATGTTAACCTCAATTTGATTGAACTGAAACTGCCTAGGAAAGTAGTAAAACAAGCTTCTGAGCAAGTCTTTCCCAGAGACCACTGGCACCTGCAGGGCAGCCCCGATGGAGGAGCCCAGCCCCAATGTGAATGGCATACACAACAGGGAAGGCAGGATGAACTGAGGCAGGAAGAGGAAGCCCACCAGCATAGGCTTGCTCACTGGCTCCCTTGCTGGCTCCCCTCTCTGCACCTCTGTCACAAAATGAGTGGATTTCCTCTGCCATGCCATGCCATTTCCTCGGCTGTGACAAGCTCTCTCTGCTGAGTAAGAGGTGCCCGCTGACTGCAGACTGAAGCTGTAAGCAAAACAGACTTTTCCTGCTCTAAGTTTTCCTGCTCTAAGCATTTCATCATAGCAGCAGAGGGCTAACATGCTTCACTCTCCTAAGCTTTCTGGCTATAAAAACAGCGCAATTAAAAGAACAGCGCAGCCTGTTTAGGGCTTTTGCCTTCAACAAAGATGGTGCTTATGCTTCAGATTCCCTAACAGTCTGGATTCTGGTTGTAGTTGTTTTTTTGTTTTTTTTGTTTTTTTTTTTAAGATACGTGCTTGCACACGGAGAAATGGAGGCCAGAGACAAACAAAGACTCTGCTGCTCCCTTCACCTGGAGCTAGGAGCCCAAGTGTTGGTGCAGGGCTTGGTTCTTCAGTACCTTTACCAGGAAAGAATCTTACAGAACACCATGTTCAAGAAATCAAAGTTCAAACCACAGGCCTGCGGAAAACAATGCAGCTGCTGCATATATTGCCTTCCAGGGGTCCTAAAGCCTTTGATACCTTTCTAGATTCTCTACAAGAATTTCCCTGTGTACGGGAGAAGCTGGAGAAGGCAAGGGAAGAAGCCATCTCCGAACTGCCTCAAGGTGACCAGCAGTCCCAGGTCCCCTCACACATCCTGCCCGTCAGACCAGCAGATCAACCGCTGGCCAAGAAGCTGGGCGCTAAGTGGGAACCCACGGTGCTGTCGCTGGGGATGTCACAGATGGACATCTACCACTGCAAGGCCAATCACCCCCCACCCCCAACGTGCAGTCACAGGTCGTGGAGGCCTTCGTGCACTGGTGGCAGCGCTATGGGAAGCAGGCCACCTTCCTGAGCCTGCACAAGGGCCTGCAGGCGGTAGAGGCAGACCTGGGGGTGCTGCGGCACGTGCTGGAGTGAGCTGCCATCCCAGAGTGGGCCCCGCACACCTGCTAGCTGGCCCTCAGAGCAGGTGAGCCAGTTTAGTCTTTTCTTTTCAGTGACTCCTAGGTGGAAGGGGAAGACAGAATTTCTACCTGATGTTGTGTAGAGACCAGGTTAGCCAGGTGTGCTGGTGCACACCTGTAACCCCAGCTCTCTGGGAGGCTGAAGCAGGAGGATCGAAAGTTCCAGCCAGGTGGGGCAATTTAGTAACTTAGCAAAAGCCCTGTCTCAAAATTTTAAAAACATTTAAAGGACCAGAGGTCCTTGAGCACAAAGGTCTTGAGCACACTTCCCAGTACCAAAAATAAAATGAAAATCAATGCCGCGCTAGCGGATCTCCCATTACCTCAGCACCTGGTGATTTTCAACTGCTTGAAGATTGCGTAGTTGTAACTGTGCAGCTTTAATCTGTGTGGTTACCTGTGGATAGCCTGGGAAGTCCTATTCATTCACAAAATAAAAGAGCATGTCAGAGCATTACATGCAGGTGTCCTGTATGTACAACATCGCTTTATGCTGCCTGGAAGCTGACCTGTGCACTTCACTATTCATGATGATAATAAAAAGTAAATTATTATTAAAACAAGAACAGCTAATATTCTATGACTTCTGCCCAACCTAGGAAAGTACTTCAGGACTCAGTGACATACCAACACTTGAGAGGGGCCGTCATTAGTAAATATACACCAACAAAAGGCCAAAAATAATAAAGAGTTCCAAGATAATCTTTCATAGGAAAAGGAACATAAAATAAAATTTCACAAAATAGGTGAGTGAAGAAACCCTACTTAGGGCATACTCTAGAAATCATGCATTTTGCAAGGCACTGGCCTTTGTGCCAGGTAGCTTAAGCATGTCCCCAGACTACCTCACACCTCAGTGCTTACCCGCCTGCAGGATGTACTGGGAGGCTGGCCTCTAAGACCCCTGCAGTGGGCACTTACACCTTCTGGCTTCAAGGTACATTCAGCAAAATAGAAGCATCAGCTCAGAAGAGTGAATGAGAATATAGTCAACTTATAATGAAAAATACCTGATCCATAAGATGTTTGATATGCAGACAGATAGTGAGGTTAAGCTTAACAGCCTAAGTTGTTTGATA
>NDGN011382479.1:0-12143 GCA_002564285.1 Tympanoctomys barrerae | reverse complement strand
GATCACTATGAGTCCAATCTAGTAGTGAGACCCTGAACACCCTGTACACCCTTCCCTAAAATATAATAATAATAATAATAATAATAATAATAGAAAAAAATCAAGAAATTTTTTAAATATTTAATTCAAGTCTGGGTCTATACTTACTAACCTCACTGAGCACTACCATCTGATCCACCAAAAACTCTCTGAATTACGATGTCCGGCCACATGTTCCCTACAAAGAAGCCATGAGAAAGCACACCCACCTCCCCTACTCTTTTTTCTTTATAACAACAGAGACAGGAATGTTAGATTCAACAGGTGAGGTCATCACCAATAGACAAAGCAGGAAACCTCAGAACAACAACAAAGCCATGTCCATCTGCACTGCCAGCCCCAAGAAACATGACCATACTCACCTCTGCCCTGCTCATTCAGAGAAGCACAACCACATGATCTCTGCCCCCAAATTCCTTAAGGCAGCAAAATGCTCCTCTTCCCTTTAAATCCTCCATTCAAATCTCATTTCCTGCTGATTCTGTCAAAACTCAGCCTACTCCCACAAAAGTGAATGCTGCAGTTGCTTATATACAGCTTTCTCCAGGGGTCTCTCTGTCCTCTGTACTTTAACAGACTAGTTTAGGGAATGTTGGGAAAAAAAGCCTCTTGAACAAAAGGTTAAACACAATCTAAATAAAACTTCTTAATTTTTTAGTAGAAGTGAAAACATTTAGAAGAGTCAAGTAATCAAGAATATGTTTATACTAAAAAAAAGAAATATTAAGTAATTCATTAAAATTACTTTAACAAGTATAGGTGGTAAAGCAAACCTAGAATGGCATTAAAGTGATTAAAGACACTCTGTTGACCCAGAATATAAAAAAGAGACAAAGTGTATCAATATTTTTTATGTAAAGTACCACACACAGCGTAAGTAAAGACAAAAGATTTAGCCAAGAATGCTGGTGCCCAACTGTAGTCCCAAGCACTTGAGGCAGAATGATCACTTAAGCCAAATCATTGGAAGCCAGCCTTATCCTATGTTCCTATGGACAACATAGGAAGATCCTTAGAGAAATAAAAAGAAGACCCTGAAACTGTTCTCATATTATGAAAGAAAACAAGTGAGCTCAGACTAAACAAATAGGCCTATCTGAAGTGGAATTATATGTAACTATTTTACATATGAAGCCTCTTTGACTTAAAATTATACTATCTTTAAAAGTACAGACAACAACATTTAACATATACCATAAAATGAAAGCCATCATAATGTTGCTTTTAGGAAGATGGTCAAAATATCAAGATGATTCACTCTTACTCTCTAAAATGTAGACAAAAATATCACTGCTATGTTTATGTATGTGCCTGATTATATTTTAGCCTACACTGTTTATCTTATTGCAGTTTACACACCTGTAGTGAGTCGCCTTGTGATAAGATACTTGAAGCACTTTAGAGCTGCTCTTTGGCCCATCTGAATTGTCAGCATTACTACTGGCACTGTGATCTGAACTATAAGATATGTAGGTAGAAGCACTGTAATACATATAGAGGATATGATAAGCAAGAGAGCTACTAAATGACCAGTGAGCAGGAAACATGTACAGTGTGGACACACTGGACAAAGAAAGGATTCATATCCCAAGACAGAGCAAGATGGTGTAAGGCCCAGGGCTACTCAGAATGGTGCAGTATATAAAACTCTCAGACTGGGATCCTCTTGCATCAGCTTCCTAAGTAGTTGAGATTATAAGTATGCATCCCCATATCTGACCCCTCTCTTCAGTATGAATTGTTCTATCCCTGAAGTTTTCCATTCAATATGTTTAGATGGTGGCTGAATGTAAATAACTGAAACACAAAAAAGCAAACCTACAGATAAGAGGGAACTTCTTTATGTATAATCCAAGAATAAAAAAATACCTAAAAGAGGGCCACTATAAAAGTACCAGCAGCTGTATATAAGGAAGTTTTGGGATTACAGAAAATGAAAGCAACAATAATGGTAAAAATAGTTATAAAATTATGAAAATAGTACAGTTATATTCCCTGGATTATAGAAGCATTTTGTTTTACTTTTTATTTCTTTGAGACAGTATCTCAAAGATCCTACTGAACATGTAGCCCATGTAGTCCTGTAGCCCAGGCTGGCCTCAAACTCACATTGCCCCTCCTGCCTCTGCCTCTCATGTATTGGGATTACAACTGTGCATTACCATGCCCAGCTTCTAGAAGTATATTAAACATTTACTATTCTGTTAATTACCTGTTATTCCTAAAACTCAAATGAGCTTTTAAGCTTACATTTCGCCCACAGTAGAACAATTCTGAAATAAAACTGACAAGTAAAAATAGAAAATGCTTTTAAAATGTGATTTACAGTGAATTTTTCAAAGTACATCTGTCATTCCAAAAGACAGCTGCCATAAAATCTGGTATCCCAGAATATTTAAACTTATAGGATAAATTAAACTAAGTTATAGTGAAATCTTTCCTCACTGAGTGACTATTTCACTAAGATATATTTAGTAGTTTATGCATGTGTTCTTTACCTTAATCCTCTATAGAAGGAAGAATCTATACCTTTTTTTTATTCTAGCACCTGGTATATGTCTATGTAGTTAGTGGGTGTTCTATAAATGTTTGGTGGATAACAAATGGTTTAAATAGTTCAGTCCAATGATAACATTTATAAGAAAGACCATTTAAGTTTTAAGCAGAGAAAAGAACTGACATCCTCAGAGCCAGCTCTGATAGCCTGAGTATTTCACAAATGTATTATCATCCGGCGTGACAGAAAATAACAGTAGAAAGAAGAGCAAAACTTGAAGCTCTTCTTGTCAGCTGAATGAAACAGAACTATTGTGAAGTTTTTTTTGATCCCTCAAAGAAAATTTAAAAAAAAATTCAAGTGAAGGATATATAAGAGATCACCATTCAGTTCAGTCCCAGAAGAATGCCTAGACATAAATCTGTTTGTGTATAGTCACTGAAGGTCAAGATATCATTCCACTCATCTTTCCTTAGGCCCTTATTCTCATGTATTCCTACCTACTTAATCTACCAGAGTTTAACAACTCATTTCCGCAAAACTCTAATCCTCTTCTTAGGCCTGAGTAGATTCCAATATCTTTGTTTCTTCTGTTCTCTCTTGTCTACTTCTGTAAGTGAACTGAAGTTCACATCTTCCAGTCTAGTCTTGATATCTACAAACATAAAGAGAAAAATGAAAGAGGGAGCAGAATCTCCAGTTGTGGGGAATAGAATAGAATTCACTAAACCAAAGTAAATGACCTAGGATAGTGGGTATAGTTAGTGTCAGATAGTAACTGAGGATTCAATAGGAGATTATGACAAAAACGTGGCTTTGAAAAAAAATGATATCAAAAAAGAGATGGAGGATGGAAAACATGACCTGTTTTCATGGTATGTCAAGTAATATATTTCCTCCTAAATAAACTAGAAAATAATATATATATGTATATATATATATTTTTTTTTGAAATATACATATGTTTTTTGTTCATTTGTTGAGATAGGGTCTCATTACATAACTCAGGCTGGGCTCAGATCACAAAGCCAATCCAATTCTCCTGCCTTAGTCTCCCAAATGCTGGGATTACAGGTATGTATCACCATCCTTGGCCTACAGCAATATTTTAATATGAAACTCTGGACGATAATTAACCTTTGGGTATGTTTTTTTTCTCCCAGGCTAGATAATATGTTTTTCATCTTTCTCTTAGGCCAAGTCTCAAAACTTTCTAAGTTTCATTTCATCCATAAGTTGAAACTAAAGTTAGAAAAATTAATTCCTATGATATTCTAAGCAAAGGTTAATATGAAAATGTAATAAGATTGCAAATGCTACACACATGCACACACACAGAGAAGTGTGTCATGAATTACTATCCTTCAGCAATGTTAGTTTATAAGACAAAATATAATTTTAAAAAACATGCTTTTACAGTAATAGAAGACTGAGGTGCTTAACTGATCCTATCTATTAGCATCAAAAAAAAATTATTTGTAGTAGCTGCATAAGTTGAATTTTTTCTCTCACCTTAGAATTAGTTTGCCTGTAGGGCATTACCTCATGTTGTCCAAGACAAACTGATTAAATCCTAGCCACATTTCTAGGAAAGAAACCTTTCATTCACATATTTCTTGAAAATGAATAATTAAGGGCCCAGGAACAGCTCAATAGAATAAGTGCTTGCCTGGCAAGTGCAGGGTGCTGAGTTCCAACCCCAGTACCATAAATAAATAAATAAGACTTCTGTCCTTCAAAGGACCTCAAGTCTTTGCATTTAGCTTGGACATCATCTTCTGGCTTCCAGGCTCAGATCTTTCAGCTTTCCAATGTAGACTCTTCAGCTTTACACTGCAGACCTATTGGCCTTCTGACATGAATTTTCACAGAACACTACAGTGAACTCCAGACCTTTGACTGAAACCTTCAGTCTCCAGTGTACAGACGCCCTCTGCGCACTTCCTCATGCAACTCTATGGATGACAATCCTAAGCTGATCTTGTAATTTCTTATAAATCTGTATATCTTCTGTTTCTCTAGTGAATCTTCAATTGATATGGAAAAAATAAATTAAATAATTAAGCATCACAATGATAAAACTTAGGCACTTTTCTGTATAGACACTTTATTGTACAGACTCTTATAAGACTAGGTTTTTCTCATGTGCTCAAATACTGAAATTTTTTCTTTTGTCTCCAGTTGTCTTTCAAATTGAATTTACTAAGTAAATTATTAAAACTTTAATGTGCATAACACAATACTTAGTTTAAATGAATGATGAACATAAAATACTTGAAGACTAAATATTTACATTTATTATTTAAAGTTAATATGGAACCAGGGATATAGCTCAGTGGCACAACATCTGCCTGGCAAGCACAAGGTCCTGAGTGTAATTCCCAGAACCAAAAACATGTTATGACAAGCTTTAAAGTATTTTATTTTGAAAAACATTACTTGATAAATAGTAAAAGCTTACTACTTCACTTTGTGTTTCTACCTCAAACCCTCATGAATGAAGTTGTGTTCCCTAGAGAGAAACAAGCTAGCCTCTCTTACTTAAATAAACAGAACTATTTTCCTCAAATGAACAAAAGAATAAGAACAACCTCAGCAAGTTTCATAGAGAACACTGAGAAAACTGCAGTCCTCTCCAAAGTGCATAATACTGCTCATGAACAAAAAATAAACATGGACCAGTATTTATGAGAATTATATAGAACAACAGTAATTCAAAAACAAACCACTTGGGAAACTTAGTAAAAATGCAGATGCTGAATCAGCAGGCCTGTCATGGAGCTTTCCTGCACTTCTAACCAGCTCTCAGGCTATGCTGACTCCCTTATCCATGGATCATACTTTGAGGAGCAAGGTAGTAAAGTATGTGTATCGTCTTTGAGGGTTAGTCAAACCCAGATCTAAAGACTTCCAGTTAGTTTACTGGCTTGCTACAGCAATATCATGGGAAACTGGATGTTTCTGTAAGAAGTTACAATGAACTTGCTCTGGGGCTATGGCCTTTCCTGAATGATATGGGACATATACATTTTTTCACCCAGGCTACATAATAATTTTTTTTTTCTGGAAATGGAAGTCTGCTCTGAATTCAAATTGTCAAGAATCAAAGTTTATCTGTTGAATGGACACTATAATCATTTTCACCTAGAAGCACAAAGAACAAAGAAGACCTATAGTTGATACAGAAGTCTACCAGGAGCAATAGTATAGTCCTGCAGTTCCAGTCCTGAGGCAAGAGAACAGCTTGGGCAACTTACAAAGACTCTCTATTTATTCACCAATGAATCACTCACTCACATAGAAGATTACATTTCTATCACTATATCAAAGCAACCAACCTATAAACAAACAATGCAGACCTTAAAAGCTGCTTAGAATGAGGCATACTCTAAATATATTAATATGGTAAATCCATGCATAATAAAGTTCAAATACAGAAATATATTATTTTGTTCCAGCCCTAAAATGTTTCCGTATTTTATGAATAGCAGCCTCAATACCAACAGATATGATGCCATCCTATCAGGAAGAATTTAGCTATTCTATTTCCTTTTAGGCTGAGACAAATTGACTCTGCTCAAACAGTACTGTGAATTATCCCAAGTGGTTCTTTAAAAGTAGACAGGACTGAATCACTGATGGCCAGTATGCCTTTGAAAGTTTCCTGTTTTTACAAATTGATTATATGTATCATTACTGCATGGTGGCTGGCGCTCAGACACAGGCAAGAAGACTCCAATCACTGCCTCAATGCTCTATGAACTCCTGAAGATAAAGGGCAAGGACATCACACATCAGGCAACCTGCTGATGTCAAGACACCTATCTCAGGCACATGAGAGTATAAAAGTGACCTGTAAAGCCTTTTTATACATAAGAGGAAAATAAAATGCCCAGAGGCAGCTTACCAGGAAAATGAGAAATATTTGGAGGAATAGCTCAATAAGGAGTATAGGGGTGAGTGTTACTGTACCTCATCATACGGAGGTCCTTAGGAGCTTTGACAATGCATTATTTACTTCAAGACAGAGATGAAAGCATCACTGGTACATAAATAACTGACAGAGACACTGTTTGTACAAATTGGACCTTATAGATGTATTTACATCATTGCCCCACTGGTACAACATGTCTCCCTTTTTCTAAATCCTACACTCTTCAGGAATTTTGGTCTAAGGTTATTTTTATTATTCAAAGGCTACTGTTCCCAAAGACTCACTTACTAATTACATATAAAACCATAAAGCTCTGAGTTTCTGCTCTCTCCTTATCACCCTATTTGGATCAGCAGAGAACTCATAAATTGAAAGTGATATACATCACCTACTTTCCTTTTCCTACACAATTAAACTAATTCAAGATAATAAAAACAAATAAAGAATAAACTATTATGCAACCTAGGTTTATTCTGATATTTACAAAACGAACAAACATTCACAATTTTAACAATTAATGATTAAGCATGTAAATAGTCACAACATTTCCTTATCAAATACAGCTGAAGACAAGGCAAAGGGCAAGATGTTGTGAAGTCAAATTCCCAGAAATTATTTGGTAACTATAATTAATGCTTTTGGGCAGAAAGTACACAATTTATTATTCGCACGTTAAGGACACAGTCCACAGGATATATAGTACTGTCTCTGTGATCTCCTTAACTACTAAAGAACATAATTTTCATGGGCTGAGGTGAAAAACTATCTCAGAATATAGGAGTTATTCTTAACTCCCAAATCTCTTGCTTATTTATCTTCAGAACCAATAAATATTACTGCCACTCCCTCAAACAGCTCATGGTCTAGCAGGAACAACACACAGTACGTAAGAACTACAATAGGTTTAGTGATACCCATAATAAAAGCTATCTACAAATTGTGGTTGTGGTGATGAACTCTACTTAAGAAAAGCTTTGCAAGTGAGAAATGATGGATTCCTAACAGGAAAGACTGCCACTCCAGCAGCTTGACAAAGAAAAGGAAGGCTATTCCAAGCAATAGGTAAAGCATGGGATTATAAATAATCTAGAATGGCTGAAGCACAGAACACAAAGAAGGGGACATTGGGGCCTGGAAATATTAGATAGACATAAGCAAAAAGGAGGATAAGACAAAAAGGGAACCATTCAGAATGAGATACATATAAAGAAGGAAGAAAAACAAGTGAGCTCACTCATAGAAGCAAGGGAGACAGAATTCAAGAATTAACAGCCAAAGTACGGCTACATAAATAGATGAGGAAATCAAGTTTGTATCTTTATCAAAAAGACTGATTAATATATGGTAGCTAATATCCTAGCATATCATAAAAGAGCACTCCTGAGAGGGTTGCAATCTCTTGAGATTTCAACTGCTCACATTATTATCATTATTTTTAATGTATTTGGTACAGGGTCTGCAGGGTCTACAGGGTCTCACTATGCAGATCCAACTTGTAATGATTCTCCTGTTTTCAGCCTCCCAAACACTGGGATTACAGGTTCACGCCACCACACCCAGTCTCAATCTGCATCTCAACGCACCCCAGGGGCAGGGCCAGCACTGGCACGCTGGGCTAGAACGGACACAGCACTCTGCCTTAGCAGGCACTTTAGTCTGCTGGCCAGCCCCTTGTTCACACTATTTTTAACATTTTAAATAATGACTACTGAAAATGGCTCTATGAAAAACAGTGATGAGAGATGAAGGGGATGAAATTTCTAAGGCAACCCTGGTCAAAGCCTCGTCCACTATTACCATGCCTGAGGTCCTTAAATCAAACAATGTCTTCTAATGAGAGACAAACAGCATTACAAACTGGTATTACATTTGCAGATGAATATCATTTTGTTAATTTTAAAAGGCCAGAGGACAGGCAGCAAGAGGAATGACTAGAGCCCAAGCAGTCCCTACACAAGATATCTTTGGCCTACCAACCAGACAGGAGATATCTTCAAACGTGTACTCTTGAAGGTCTAAAAAGGACAAGAACTAAGTCCTTCAATTATTTTAAATTGTCCACTATTTGTCAGCAGAAAATGGAAACCCCTTTGCCTTCTAAGATCATTTATAAGGAGCACTGATAAAACATACATCCCTAGCTAGTTCAACAGAAGAACAGATGTTTCTTAGAGACAAGATTATTACTCAGTCAGCCTTCGATACTAATAAAAGGCTACCAAAGATGCTTTTGCTCCAGATACAGAGGAAAAAGTGGTTCACTGGGTTGCAGCTTTAAAAGGAAGAGAACCAAGGTCTGATTCTTGGGGCTCCAAGAGGAGCTCCACAACTAAATTCACCTGCTACCATTGCAGAAAACCAGGCCACTTTAGGAAGGTCTGCAATAAGAGGCCCTCTGAGCCATGTGTTGATTACAAAGATGAACGCTGGAAGTTGGACTGTCTGCTAAAGCAAAGTTCCAAAGGCTCAAACCTATCTTACCAGCAAGTAGGTCAAGATGGACAAGGTACATGGCACTCTACGCCTTCTCCCTCTGGCCAGACTGCCATTCCCACAAAGGAGCAGTGGGCAACCATGACTAGAGAGAAAAAAAACAAGCTTATTGCTGGATACTGATGTGTGTCTCTTGGTCTGTCTTTTCAACCTTGGCCTTTCTTCTGGCCATCATACCTCAATAAAAGCAGTAACAAGAGGTTAAAAAAAAGGTATGTGTATGTCTATTCTTCAGGATCGTATTAGTTACCAGGCTATAAAATAAGCCTGTATCATTTATGGATTTATAGCAACAGATCATCTAGTAAACTGTATTAGGGACTATATGACAATGAGATGCACTAACATCAACTTTATGTGGACAAACATAAAATTCAATCATAGAAATCAATGATTATATTCCAAAAATCAATAATTGTAATTATGAATTTGTTTGCTCCCATTGCATCCAAGTACACAAAATTTTGATTTTATTAATAATTACTAATTTTCTTAGTAATTAATATTTTTCAATAAGACTACTATGACTAAAGTTATATTGTTGTTGTTATATGCAATTTCCATTTGCTTTCCTTACACTACTTTTCAAAAGAAATAAAAAGCAAAGATCAAGGCATTTATGTTTAGGAAATATAATGCTTTAAAATATCCTCAACTGCTAAGTAAGTAATTTTAAAATACTTTCATGAAGGGAAGAAATTATTCTTTCATTTATTCATCTAACAAGTGTTCACTAAGCCAGATCACACATTAGACAGAGCAAACAGAAACAGTGCCTTCCTTCACAAAGCTAAGTCTAACAGGAAAATAATTTTCAAGGGACTAAAACAGTACACAGATACTTTTTACAAATATTTGCAGCTGTAACAGTTACCAATTACATTTCAACATTTTGTAATAAACCTTTTTTTTTTTTTTAGTTCTAATTACCTGAGGGCCTGGACTTATAGTTGTGTAATACAACACTTGTCTACATGGGCAAGGCCCTGCATTAAATGCAATTGCTTTAGTTATTCAGATGACTTAAGAAACAATATGATTACCAATGGGCATTAATTGTGCTTTATTCCTTCCTTTATTTTGATACAGTAGTTTCCTGATCATTTACAAAAGAATAAGCCTTGCCTCTTTTGAGCTACTGAGCCTGAGATAGAAAAGTTCCAATTTTAAAAAATATAAAAATAAAAGTCATGGGAAATAATAATTGTGTAATTAAAAACCTGGTGCATTTAAATTTTATTACATTTTCTTAGAAAAAAGAACAATGAATTAGCATCAAACTATATAGTTTTAGAAAACATTGGAAAATAAAAAGCATTTTATGGAAGGAAATCATTTCTGCAATTTTCAGACATTCAAAATTCATTAATTTTGAAGTTTATGAATCTAATTGGTCATACATACTGAGTACAACTGTAACTCTTTGAAGTGTTCAGGACAGCTGAAAATCATCATAGTATTTTAAGATTCTTATTTCCTCACATTAATTCAATTATTATTTTCATAGCAAAGCTTTCTTTGAAAGCTGCAAGAAAATTTTTGTTTCCAATGAAAGTCATTCAAATGGAAGCACTAATGTTAAATTCCAAGAAATATACCATATAATAACCATAAAAAGTTTTAAAACATCCCAGTAACAATGTTTCTATAAATGTCAGTAATTCAGAACTATTTTAATATTATTCATAATGTATTTTATCCAAGGAAAAGAATAACCTTCTTAAGATGGGCAAGGTGGTGATACCCATATCCTCTGAGAGGCTGAAGTAGGAGGATCAAAAGCTCTGTCAATGAACTTACCAAGGCCCTATCAAAATTTATAAAAAGCTGGGGATAGGGATACAGCTCTAAGCTCTGTGTGAAACCCTGAGTTCAATCACCAGTACCACCTCCCCCTAAAAATAAATAAATAAACTCTCTAAACAGTAATACATGCCACCTTTACTCTTTCCAACAGAATAGTAAAACTAGTTGTATTATATTTATTGTAATCATAGGAAAAATCAGTATGTATGAGATTATATATTGTTACGGTTTATATCTAGATGTTGGCCCCCAAGGGTTTTGTGTGCTCAGAGGTGGGTCTTTTGAAAGGTGATTGAAACATGGAGGTGTCACAGCTCAACATGAGATTAGAAAATGGGGCCTAGCAAGAGTGGGGACTCGGTAAGGGCATGACTAGGTAAGGTGTACTGCATCACCTCCAGCTTGTCTCTTCCCTCTCTACTTACAGGCCACAAGGACCTGAGCAGCTCTCTGCTGCCCAAGCCCTTACCACTCCCCTTCTGCCTAGAGCTGGCTGACCAGTCAAGGACTGGGATTATAAAACTGTGAGCCAAGTTAAAGCTTTCCCCTTTAAACTGTGGAGGTCAGGTACTGTGTCTAGTGAGCAGCAGTGAGTAAGGCACATATCAGACATCTGGTGAGGGCCAGGGAGGCGGCTCAGTAGAATAAGTGTTTCTCTGGCAAGCACAAGGGTCTGAATTCAATCACCGGTTCTGGGAAAAAAAAAAAAAAAATCTGGTGTACAATAAAAAATACAGATGCTTTTAACTAATAAATAAATTCAAGATTAGATTTGCTGATTACCTGAATTTATGAAGTTCCAAAATAAAATCAGAAGCAAAACTGTTCACACCAGTTAAACTGAGACTTGATCTGCTAAAATGATTAACATAACTATCTTAAAGATGATGCCACACCTGAGCACGTGATACTTCTGTGATTTCAGGGCACACATCCCTCTATCCATCAAACTAAATGGAAAGGTTAGGGAGGTTAATAAAGACAGTGTGTGTGTAATAGCCTTCTGTATTTCATTCTCAACTCAATATACTTCAATGATCACTGAGTTATTTGTAACGTTCTTATGAATCAATACTGCTTTTCACATTCATGATAGAAGCTAGAAACCACTGTGTGAAGCCATAAAGCTTACCTTTGCAGATACCCTTCAAGCTGATATGATGATTAAATCTATGTGAGCCTTCATCAACAATTGAGGAGCAGGCACAGTTTTAATTAGAAGCTGTTAATGGCACTGTTAAACATCTAAACAGAACATGAGCAAGGACAATAGCTGTTTGCTATGAGCAAGGCCATTTTCCAGCCAGCCTCTTTTATTTATTTATTTATTTATTTATTTATTTATTTATTTATTTTGGTGGAACTGGGGATTGA
>NDGN011382446.1:0-11718 GCA_002564285.1 Tympanoctomys barrerae | reverse complement strand
AGTGGTTAATTGCTGTACAAGATGCGGACATGACATCCTATTTACAAACACCATTAGAACATATATTTTGAAGTTTTCACATAAAAGAAACAATGTTATATTTAAGCTTATATCTGATTTACTTCACTTAACATGAGGGTTTCAAAGTACATCCATTTTTTTCTACAAATGACTCAAGTTTATTACATTGACTAAACTAAATTTGAGGACTAAACTAAATTTAAACAAGTTGCCTTTAAGCATGTTTTGATTGACATGTGGTTCATTTCTTCCTAAAAACATGTTCACTCAAATGCAATACAAAATATTCAGATGTTGAAATTTACAAATTTTTGGCATAGTATTTTAATGACTAATCCTCTTTTTAGATAGCTGATAAAGACTGTAAGGGTCCCACAAATGTGAGCCCTAAGACTGCTTGGAGAATCACACTGATAAAAACCCTGGTGCTGCACGATTATGGAAATCCATTCAAAACAGTAGAGAGCACCTTGGGAAACAATTGGAGAGCTGGACTCTCCAAAGTGACTGGACTCAGATTTGGGAGATTTTTTTCAAGTGTAAATGAGTTATGTGGATGTATAACTGATTTTAAAAATCTTGGTTGTTGTTTTCAGCTTAGGTTACATAGATCATAATTTTTTAGGTTAATAGGCAAAAACGAAGCATCTCCCCTTACACAACCGGACAGTGGGTTCTGATCTACTTCCTATTTTCTTACAACCTCTCACCCCTACTTAGTATTGAATTCTCCAGACAACATTTTCAAAAAGATCACATATTTCATGTATGTTTCTTCTCCTATTTTATGCAATCACTTCCTATTTTGACATTTCAACGAATAAATGATAATATGACCCATTTCCCTAAAATCAACGCCTCTATTTTGCATAACACAATGAAATTTTTAAACAGGAAAAGGAAAAGGAAGAATTTAATTAGTGGGGAAGTTTGAAAATATACTTTAAAGAAGATCCAGGAAAGAAATAGTGCATTTTACATTCTCTAGAGATCTATATTTCCTTTATAGCTCACATATATGAGAAATGCAGATGTTGCTAATGTAAAGAGTACATAAAAAACACCCTCCATGCATCCGTTAAAATCTCAGAGAATACATCATGGAACCCCAGTCTTCTGTCAGGAGTGAATCTTAGAAATCTGATCAACTACAATAATCTGTCAATCCAAAGAATGTAAGTTTAAGTCTAAGAATAGGCACGTAGGGAAGTAGTTTCTCTGAAGAAGGCTGAGGATGCTATCAGGACCCTGGGGTGAGTCAGTCAATAGTAGAATAGATTCAGATTTATTTTTAATAATCTTATTAAATACATTAAAACTTTATGGTTTTAAAACAAGTGACCCAAGATTTTTTAAATCACTTCAAACTGTGGTCCTTTTCTGTACTAGCCTCTTCCTGAAGCAAAGAGTATGGGTGTAGCCATTGTACTCCTTGTGACAGTTCAGCTGCCACCATGGAGAGAAAATGGCCCACGTGACTACAGCAGAAGGTACTTTATAAATGGTCCTCAATACAAGCTCATTCGTGAGACAAAGAAGGGAAGGCCTACAGTGATGTGCACAACATCTGCAACCAACCGCCCAAAAAGTGAGAGAAAATATCCCTAACAAATAAAGGAAGGTATTTTCAAGTTTAGTGAAGAGGTCTTATAAGTTATAAAAAAGCCTGAAGAAAGTAAGAAAAGAATCTACTAAATTTGTTTGTGTTGCTTTCTTAATGGGCACATAAAAAAAGATTATAGCTTTATTTACAAAATGCATACAAGTTCAAGTTAGATTTAATACTCTTAACAGATTTCTTACTCAAGCTATTCAAATAAAAATACTTAGAAACCATCATCATTTTCTTTCATTGTTTGTCATTCAACATTTCAGAACACTTTCAGAATAATCTTAGAAATAACCAAGACTAAGATGAGTCACTACTAGGACAGGAAAAAGGTAATACTTCAGTTAATTGTAAGGCTATATGATGACTATTTGTTGAATTTCAACTTTATTAGACATTGTTCTAGTTGACTGTAACTATTATTTCATTTAATACTCAAAAGTAGGACACTGAATAACTTGTTGCAAATTAATACAGCTAGCATGTACAGAGCCTAGAATCAAATCCAGATCTGTCTGATGCTAAAACCCACCCTTGTTCATCTCAATCGTGTTGCTTTCTAGGTTAACTTGTTTAGTAAATGCTAAAATAATTGGTCTTTTTAAATACATGTGCTCAACATCTCATAGACAATTAGAATCTCCAATGCCATGTGAATATTAGTCACTGAACAGTTTCTAAACCCATGGTCAACTAACTCATCTCCTGAAAAAGACGCACCATCACTCAACATAAAATATATGAAAATAAAATTTTTACTATTGATAAAAATATACACCTCTATTGGTCTATTATCTTCTTGCTCAGACAAAATGCCTGACACCTGCAACTGAAAGGAGAAGGGATTTATTCAGCTCATGGTTTCAGAGGTCTCAGTCCGTGGTTAGCTGGTTCTGACATACAAACATCACAGTGGAAGAGTTCAGTGGAGCAAAGCTACTCACTTCCTGACAGCTGGGAAGTAGAGCACAGGGAACAGGACCAGAGAAAGAGGGACCAGACATGGAACGACCCCAAGAGCAACCCAGGCACACCAAGGTGTGCTTGATTAGGTGACTCTCAGCCAATCAAGTTGACAATCAAGCATGTGTGTGTGTGTGTGTGTGTGTGTGTGTGTGTGTATTGTAAAATACATAAATGATTTTTATCTATATGAAGTATTTTCTTTTAATTTTTTATTTTACATTTATAAGTACACTTCTAAATAGCCTCAAAAACTTAATCTATAGTCTTATTTAGAAATCAATTTATTTTGATTTTTAACAACCATTATTTTTAAGGTCCTAAAAATAAATAATTAATTATTTTATAAAGTAAAATTCTAAAACAAGTGCAGTATTTCTGCTCAATATGGAAAAAATAGCAAAGATATTTCTTTCAGATCTTAAAAATAAAAACACAAAAAATGAAGTTTAGCATGTATTCTTTTTATACTATTTAATGTGAATTATTGTTATTTTCAGTTTATTTAATACAATTATCATCATGGCACTGGTAGTTCAGTGGTAGAATTCTCACCTGCCATTTTACCTAAAAAATCTCAACCACAATTTCCAAACCATGCTTCATGTATGGCTTATGTAACTCTGATAATCTACAGTAAGTAGAAAGAAAATTTTTGAGTCCATTTGTCTCACTGTGAACCACTTGGAAACTCAAGATGATGCAGTATAAACCACAAGTTTTTCAGTCATATGTTGAGATATCAAATACCAACACTTTGTGGAGGCCCACAGAATTTCTCACCTGTTTTTTTTTTAAATCCATTACTGAAGATAGATAAGGATAAATAGAATGTGTTGAATCATTGCTAAATCTAAAAAGAAAAAATGCTGTTCAGTGGTTTGCTGTTAAATTAGTAATCCGAAAGGCCCTCTATACATTTTAACCTTTACACACTACCTTATGCTGCAACTCAGAGGTGGACAATTTAGAAAAAGTTATAGGAGCCACACTCCAGTCCATATAAAACAGTTTGAGATTAAAGACAACCATGCTTGATTTTCATCCCGGATTTTATTCATCAACGGGCTGTGCTGCTACATGAAATACTCAGCAGGTGCTTAACTGCGTGTTCAAAGGCCACCCCCTGGATATCTCCTCTATTACTTTCCACTCACCAACTCTTCAAAGCAGAACAGTAGCTTCTTATTCTCCAGCCCAAAGACCTCTATCAGCACACTTCTTTTATTATGCTATACCAAATTAGGGTCTTCTTACCAAAATGTAGAATTGCAGTCTGATAAAAGTACATCCTAGCCATTGCTTAACACAGAATTTTCTTCTTAGTATTTTCTCCAAACTAAAACATTTGTGTGGGCGGATGAGATAGCTCTGCAGACTAACGCGCCTGCTTAAGCAAGCTTAGGCAAGCACAGGGACAGTGGTTCGGTCCCCCGGCACGATATGCAAGCCAGCCCTGCCCCCAGGGTGAGATGAGCAGGCCACAGAGTCTGGGTGTAGGGGCACATGCTTGTAATCCTGTAATCCCAGCACTGGGGAGGCTGAAAGCAGGAGGATCACTATGAGTCCGAGTTGTATAGTGAGACTCTGGAACAACCAAATACATTAAAAAATAAAATAAAATAAAACCTTTGCCATACCTTTCATCATTCCCTATATAAAAGTTTCCCAAGTCATTTACCCAACCTGGTCAGTCTCGCCTCGGTCGTCTTTGATTAGTAAACGTCCTCATGCCTCAAAAACAGTGAATACTCGGTTACAATCTATGTATGTGAAGCTGATCTACAGAGTTCTCTAGACTTTGCCATTACATTTCCTTGGGCATAAGTGTTCCTCTAAATAACTTAAGTATGTTGGATAGTGCAGAAAATAGATGAAGTCATACAACAGGCGCATGCTAAGTGGTACTCAAGGCACCTCCGTGTAGTCTACCTGACAAAATCACCCATAAGGAAGCAAGTTGTATCTCAGCTCACAGCTCTAAAGGGCTCAGTCCTTGTTCAGTCGTCGTGCCAGGGCCACTCGGCATCACAGCAGGAGCACTGGGTGGAACAAGTTCACTGCACAGGGCCTGGGCAGCCGGGAGCAAGGGGAAGTTGGTACAGTCCCAAAATCTTCTCATGGCCTGCATGCAGTGACCAACTTCCTTTCTGTAGGCTTCAAGGTCAGATGGTTCTACCACCTCCCCAGTGGGACAGGCTGGTAACCAAGCCTTTAGTGTTTGGCCTTAGGGGACACTGAGATCCACACATCGCTCCCCGTGTGCCAGCCACTGCGCTAAGAACCAGAGACCCACACCTAGACCTCAAATGCCTTGCTTGTGAGGTCTCCCAGAACGCATTAACATGGGTCACGCTTAGGGTTATGGCAATATGAACAGATTTCTTTTCCTTAAGATCTTCTGCAGATTCCTATACGCAAATGTGAATTGCAATCTCAAAGCCAGCACTCTCCAAATCAATTGATTGTACTACTCTGCTTTCAACAGTTCATCTTGAAGTAGCTCATGGGACTCCCACGAGTCCACGTTTGGGAATGATGGTACGATACATGAGAAAATCACCTTAATAGGAGGAGGAAAAGCTTATCTGGGCTCCTGGTTGTTTCATAAGGCTCCGTCCCTGATCCTTCGAGCCCTTTGCTTTCTGCTGTGACAGCACGATAGTATATCATGGTTGGAGCTCATGGTAGAGGAGGCCTTTTCACCTCATGGTATCTGGAAAACAGACAGACAGAAAGCACAACGAAGGGGCTGGGGTCCCAATACCCTGATCAAGGAACACCCCCTGGCGACATAACTTCCCTCACCTCATCTTTACCTCTTCAAGGTTCCATAACCTCCCAATAAATAGTGCCCAAAACTAAGTCTGAAAAAGAGAGATCTGGGGTGAGGTTTTCAGAAAAGCTCCTCAGGCATAGACAAAGGACACAGTGGCTTGCTGTACACCACGCCACACAGCCCACTGACGTGAGCAATGTAGCCTCTGTGGAAGCAGGTGGGTGAACTTCTGTACAACGCATGTACACTAAGCTAAATCTTGAATAGAAGAAAGGTTTTAATGTCACCCAAGACTGTTGAAGAAACGTCAACAGTTCTTATTCCCAACATAAAGAGTCTGAGAGATTTTTCAACTTCCTAGTACTTAACATTTTTAATATTTAAATATTTTAGTACTTGCAAACTAAATGAATGGAAACACGGCCTCTCATTTTAACTTTGCTTTTTCTTCATTACTGTGGCTTAAACATAGTGCATGTATTTGCTGCCTGTTTGCATTTCCTCTTTTGTGAACTTGCGTTTGCATCTTAAGTCCACTTTTCTCTATTTGGTTGTCTTTCTCAGATTATATTAGCATTTCTTTACCTTCTAAAACACAATCTCCTATTCATTTTATGTGAGGCAATTATCTTCAGTATCATTATTTACATTTTAATTTTATGTATAGTATATTCTGATGTACACTTTTGGTTTTGATGGAAACAATTTATAATTTCTTTTGAGATTTTTCACTTTTTGTGTCTTATTAAAAAGGTCTTTCTAGTGTCAAGTCACAAGGTTAAACTCCCACATCATTCTTTGAAGAGAAGAGTAAGAAGAGTGGAATAGGGAGAGAAGGGGGAAAAGGAAGAACAAGGAATCAAGGGCTGGCCAAATAACTCAGTGGATTAAAGCATTTGCAAGCAGGCCCAAGGGTGGAGCTTCAATCCCCAGACCTGCTGTGCTGGCCTCACCCCCAGGGCATGCTGAGAAAGCAATTGAGACTGGGCGTGGTGGCGTGCGCCTGTAATCCCAGCTCTTGGGAGGCTGTAAACAGGTGGATAACTGCAAGTCCAATCTAGTAGCGACACCCTGAGCACCTGTAGATCCTTCCCTAAAATACAGGAAAAAAAAGAAAGAACCTTAACCCTTATATATGTATTTTATATAACATTACAAAGAATGCAGTCAAATACTAATGACAAACTAAGGCTAAGAGTTTTATTACATATTATAGATACATATCTATAATATAAGAATGCTAGAAAACAATAAGAGAATCCAGAACTGTCATAGAAAAAGCTGTCAAAATACATTAACAACTGCTAAAAAATAAAACACAAAGGACCCCTAACTGCATAATAGAAATGTCTTTTTAAGATACGCTATGAGCCTATATTTACCTACTTAGTAAATTTAATTAAACCTTCAATATTTTGGAAAGTGCCCGCTGACAGGATAGTAGGAAGATGGTTCCAGCCATTGCTGAGAGGAATATAAATTGACACAGTGCCCGTGGGGGTACTTTCAAAATTGTTTTACTTACAATTTTGGGCCTCAGTTCTATCTCTGAGAATAACATTTCACTCACATAGGGAAAGCACACGATATTATTCATTGCAGTATTGTTCATAAGAACAAAAGACTATTGCTTCTCTGTCTTTTGGCTAAGATCACGTGAAGAAAAAAAAAGATTAGAATGTTCTAAATTACCTACAGTAATCTGGTTTGAAAAATTATAAAATGAATTTATGTGCAGCTATAAACAAGAAAGAGAAAGCTTTCTTACCAACACCTAGATATGTAAAAATATCATTTGTTTCTGTTTCTGGGATTTTTAAATGAAAATAATACATATTTAAAGGTGTACAATATAATCGTTTGATACACCTAACAACTGACTACACAGTGAAGGTAGTTAACATATCTCTCTCTCCTTTTGGTTATGCATTGGCATGTGTGGTGACAACATTTAAGGTCCACTCAGCAAATATCAAGCGAACAACACAGTATTACTAACTATAGTAACCACACGATGTATTGTCCTATTATTCACAGTCACCAAGATATAGAAATGATCTGTGTCTACAGAGAAATAGGAAAACAAATTGTGGTACACACACAAACACACACGTGTACATACATGTACACACATGATGAAATATTATTCAACTTTGAAAATAGAAAAATAGCTTCCTAATTGTAACTACACAACTTAATCTTGACATTATTCTAAGGGAAATAAGACAGACACAGAAAGATGCAGCACGATCTCACCCACAGGCAGCATCTAAACCAGGCAAATTCACAAATTCAGAGAATGAAGTGGTCACCAGAGACGGGCTGGGAGAGCCACGGTGAGACACTGGCCAAGGGGTGCATCGGTCGTTATGTAAGATGCATAAACCCTGGAGGTCTACTCTACAGCCTGGTGAGCGCAGCTGATAGCCTCAGATTAAATGCAGGAGGGTTGTATTGTTAATTGAATAAATCCAACTGTGGGAAAATTGGGTAAGAGACAAAGTTTGTACAAGGCAGAAAAAACATGAGCACATCACTTCATTGGCTTCTATTTGCCTAAACAAACTCTGGGCAATACTGTTGGTGTTAGTGTGTGAGTTATCTGAGAAGATAATGATTTATTTCCAGAGTTTTTGCAAATCAAACATATTCTACATGCTTTCTTCTTTCTCAATTTTCAAAATGTGATTTTATAGCACATTCAGTGCATTAAATTTAAAATTTATTTTAAAATAAGTAAAGTCAATAATTTTATTTTTAAAAATAGAAGGCAGTAAAGGTGATACTCTGAGCTTTTTTCTCCCTGTCTTCTACCTCTCTTACAGAAATAGTGGGAAGGAGTGTCCTAATTCATGTTCCACTATGCTGCTATTTTTGTGTGTTAAAAGGAATTGAGTTTCCTGAGATATTTCAGGACAGGAATTACACATTCATAAATGTTCTTCCTACAGGAGACTGTAATGGGCTGGAACTCTTTATGGCAAGCGAAAGTGGTAAAAATATTCCTTGCAATATGAAAACATCAACTTCAGAGTTAATCTAAAGATGACATATAAAGGGGGAAAAATAAGTTTGCCATTAAGTGATCAACTGACAAGTTGAAGCAGAATACATTGAAATGCATAACATTTTATTATCACATCTATTTCTTGCAATTCAGAAAAAACAAAGTACATCTTTTAAATCTGTAATTTAATGCATAACACGATAGCACATTTCTAAACTAAGTTTTAAAATGAATCATTCTTGTAAAGTTGAGTGGCATTTTGTCACTGATTTGAAGAAAAATGTGGTCTATGTTAAGATCTTACACTATATATAATAAAGCAACTCACAGCATAAGGTTAGGCAATTTTGAGAATTTTGTTATCACCTTAACATGAGGGTGTTAATGCATATGTAAGCACAAATATTTCAACTATTCTTTTCATTGTATCAGATGACAAGAAAGGTAACTGAAAATTGTCTTATTTGTTCAGGTAAATTAAATAATGTCAGATCAATAAGGAATGTGCTTATCATTGTAAAATCTAGGTGTTTAGAGTATGGTGGGCTGAAACAATATTTATAATGGTGTGAAAATGAAATAATTCAGCACTGACATGATTTATAGTCCTGAAAAGATTTATTTTTACTGTTACTCTTTTTCTGTTGGACTAGCTGGCTTCTGGTCTTATTTACAGAATAGAACAAAAATTCTGAGAAAGAAGTGTCATTTAATTAAGCGCACGCGCACACACACCCGCATGCACGCACGCACGCAACAGCTGGGGAGATAGCTCAGCGGTCTGAGCCCCTGCCTGGCGAGCGCAAAGGACCCAGCTTTAACCCCTGGCACCACATGCCGCACCCGCCACGGAACTTGGGCGCACCATCCTGGCCAGTGAAACTGGACATGGTGGCTAACGCCTGTAATCCCAGCACCAGGGAGGAGCACTGTGAGTCCAACATGCATAGTGAGACCCTGTACCAAATAAATAAATAAATATGACTTTTTAAAAAATGGTAAAAGGAATAGGGCAATGCCATCTGGGCACCTACCTTGTGTCAATTTAATTCACCTCCAAGGTTAAGACCTGAATTCCATTTGTTCTCCCGCAAGTGTGTAGACCACGCCCATGAATGAGCGACCACAGCTGCGCCAAAGGGGAACACAACTGAATCTCAGTGAGCTGCTTCGGCACAAAGTACAGCAGAAAACAGAAGGAGAGAGGAGAGAGCGTTTTCAAGGCGTTTGTGCCGCAGTTTAAGGACGGAATCTGATTCAGCCTGGGTGTTTGTGTTCTACGTTGGTTCTCTTCGGATTCACACTGGGAGCTGAACGCAGGGCTCTCACCTTGCGCTACACACACAGCCACGGATTGAGGGTTGACGGATGGTTGCCTGACTGACTTGGGGCAGGGTCTCCTTAAGTTATTAAATGTCTTGGGCCCAAGACAGGCCTTCAACTCTGTCGAATAAAGAATTAAATTAACAATATTTGTGCCTCTATGGCTATTAATATATTTCATATAAACATTGTTCTAAAGTCTTCTTTTAAGTAAGAGAAATTTATGAATCACCACTATATCTAGAGGACTCGATTTGAAAAAGGAAGTTATTTTAGAAATCTTAGGCTTACAGTTTATTGAATATTTTCTAAGGAAAAATCATTTTGGAAAAAGTGTTGCAGTATTTCAGCTACCACTTCCTATTTTAGTTTCAAAACTTTTATTGAAAAAAATTTTAATTGAAACTAGAAACCAATCTAGATATATTGACTTTTGAATGTTTTTGTTGTTGTTGCTCTGTTCTTTGTTTGTTTGTTCTACAGATTATACCCAGAACCCTTGCATAGAGCTACACTTCTAGCCCTTCTCATCTTTTCTTTTTTTAAAATTTTGAGACCTGGTCTCACTAAATTGCTCATTAACTCAGGCTAGGTTCAAACTTGGGAACCTCTGGCCTCAACTTCCCAGATGCAGTGATTACAAATCTGTGCCCCACCCCCACTGGACTTCTACATTTTATTATGAGATCAAATTTTTAATTTTTAGCAAGTCTTTTTCTAATCTTAGAAGCTCAATTCATATTATTCATGAACTCTTCCATTTTATTACATGGCCTGTCTTTATTCTAGGATCTAGAAGCTAACTTAAAAATGAAAAAGCAAAGATTTAAAAATAATGTGTTCCTTGTGGAAAAGGTAGCAATGTTTGGTTATGTACCTTTTGAGCCTGCTGTCACCTCAGTTGGGTGGAAGAACTAAGACACAGAATTTCCCGACCATTTGCAGGCAGTGTGCAATGTGGGGCTCCCTTGAAACTGACATTCACTCAAAATGTGGCACTCGAAACCTCCAGAACAACATTCAGTTGTCTCAGAAGGCACTATCCATATCGCCATATCTGAACACTTTCTTTTGTTTACAAATTAATAAAATTCAGAAATCATCTCAAAAGTACTTACTCTGAAGCTTAGATAAAATAGCAAAATACTGCCTAAGATATATATATATATATATATATATATATCTGATATATATATATATATCTACATGCCCAAACATCATATTATCTCGCTAGTGTGAGAGAGAACCTGAAAGAGTAACAAAACTCTAAAAGGTATAACAGATACTGTGAAAGGGAAAGAAATTGTTCAATGGGAAAGAAAAACCGGGATGGGAAAAATATATTTAGGTCTATATGCAGAACGGTTGGCACAACTGCATTGTCAATTTCTGCTGGTCTTTTGAAAGGAGCAGTTAGTGTTTTAAAAAATTTTACTCTGATTTTTTCCTCTTTTGAATTTCTCATAACTTCTTTGTTATTGTTTCTTTTTCTTTAAACAAATCTTACACATGGATATCCAGTAGTCAGAACAACTAATTTGAAGATAGCATCACGTAATAAAGCAACTATTGTCGAATCCCTATTACCTTGTTTAGTGAACTATTGTACCATTTCTAACACTGTTTCTTTCTGTCACTATTTTATATTCTTTAAAACTAAAAAAGAAACCAGAAAGGGGGTGTAGCTCAGTGCACAGTGCTTGTGTAGCATGCACAAGGGCCTGAATTCAATCCTTAGTCCCACAAACCCTCACCCCCAAAACAGAATTGCAAGTTGCCTCAGGGATATATTTCATTGGTGATCAAACCTAAATTTTATAGCATATTGTTTTTGTGTACCAAAAATGACTTATTCAATGGTATTGATAATAATTGTGATTGTTCAAACACTTATAGAGAGCTCTGTGTAAATTCTGTTGGTCTTTATATTATAGGGGCTGAGAAAATAACTCAGTGAATAAGCACTTGCCTGGCAAGGGCAAAGTTCTGAGTTTGATCCCTGGTACTGCAAAAAAA